>CAUDNR010004220.1:5296-30847 GCA_958430865.1 Entrophospora sp. SA101 | reverse complement strand
TAAATTGCATATAGACCATTATATGTGACTTATATGATGATTATACATATAATACTCAACATTAGTTTTCCTGATGTGATAAGTTGGATTTGGCTTAACTCAGACAAAAATTTCCAGCCCTTTATTTAAAAATCTCTTGATAGGTTGGACACACATATATAGTGATCACAATCATCATATTCATGAATATTCATTAAGGGGGTTACACTTATCAAAATCAAGTGATTGACAGATAATTTTAAGGGATTTTTGGATTTTTGATAAGTGTAACCCCCTTAATGAATATTCATGAATATGATGATTATGATCACTACACATATAAACTCTTGGTAAGCTGTAAGTTGGACAACTCCTCCAGCCAGATAATAATAAATGACTCTTGATAAGTTGGTTCACGTGATTTTTATAAATCTTTGATGAAATGATCCAATAATAATTTCAATTATTCTAAAAATTTATCTTTGTGAATAATAATTTATTTGTTCCAGAATTAAAAGATTTAAAATGGAAAATTGACAGAAAACAAAATAATTCTTTAATACAAACTAGTATGGATATTTATTTAGATAAAGAATAGTGCAATTTTTTTGTTTTTATCTTCTGTTTTATAATTTTTCTCAATAAAAAAATGATTTAAACACAATTTTCAATTTTTTTTGTAAAATTGCATATTTCAATAAGTTGGATCTCTTAATAAGTCAGACAACCATACACAGCCACTTGTGTCCGACTTACTGGTAATGGAAAATGAGTCTTATATACCAACTTTTTTCAAGTTGTGCATGGGATATATACAGTTTACAACATTTCATTGGACAAATTCTATTACATAATTTTTATTGCGTAATCCTACGTAGTCTAAATTCAAACACATTATACCACGTTAGACTTTTTTGTTGGAAGAATCAAGTAGAGTGAGTGATCTTTACAACTCAGGCACTGCATTAAAATTTTTTGGTGTATTCCTTGGTAAAATTTCCCCAGTTTCAAAAAATGCAATGATTAAGGATTTAGAATATTAAGATTTTAGGTCAGAAATATTTCACAAACTATGTGAAGGGCTTTCCAAGTATATAGGATTCAGATGAAATTAAACTACTGACAACAACAGTTATTTCGAGGGTTAATTACAGACCAGGAAAAAATAACTAATATAATATAATGAACGAATACTTAGGAATAGATATAATTATAAAGGTGGGGATAGGATGTTTAATCGATTATACTAAAATCTATTTTTCTGAGAAAGTTGTCAAAATGTAAATCCTCTTTTAAAGAGCCAACCAGAACTAGAGAAACTGGATAATCTTTACCTTTACTACTATTTTAAATGCTTTTACTTAAATTAAAAAAAGATTATTGGGAAAAGGGAGATCCTCAAAATATTTATTTGTTATTTATTATTTAACGATAATCAGCAAATTTCGCAGGTATATACAGGTTGAGTACTGTACACTCATCTATCATAAATATCCGACCACCTGATGATCATTTTAATAATTGGGAAACTTGTGCCTCACGCAGTCAAAATTTTATTAACCAAACCGGAACTGGTGCATTAAGTAAACATGTTTTTAAAGTTGAATATAAATTTAAAGTTTTGTTGAATTCGCATTATTAATGAACTTAGGATGAGAATTTTAAATTAGACAAAAGATTTTTATGAAAACTTTGAGCAAAACAGTTCAAAACTTCGTTAAAACCTAGATTATGTCATTAAGTAAGTCACTTAAAATATCTCGAGAAAAATTGGTCTAGTATAGACAACAAAACGTAAAAGCTCAAGAATCTGTATTCTGTTGACTTTTATTAAATATTTTATGTAATAAAAATAAATAAAACGTTTAGCAAAAGCAAGTCAGTCAGTATCTTGTTGGATTGCCATGACTATCTATGACAGCTATCACTCTCCTCAACATACTAACAACTAAATTCTTTATTACTTCGGGTTCAATTTTTACCCATTCCTCTTTCAATGCAACAATCAAATCTTTTTTTATTTTTAGGATGTGGTATCCTTTCTCGAAGTTTTCTTTCTAAAACATCCCACAAATGTTCAATGGGATTAAGGTCGGGACTTTGTGCAGGCCATTGAATATATGAAATTGAATGTTCATCCCTCCATTTAATTGTATCATTTGCTGTGTGTGCGGGGGCATTATCGTCCTGGAAGGAATATGTCAATTGACCATCTAAACTATCTAAAAAGGAATTAAATTCTCTCCATATATTTTGAACCAGTAATACGACCATCAACTTCAACTAACGGGTCCAAGTTTGCCATTTACAAAACAACCCATACCATAACTCCATCACCGCCATGTTTTGCTGCTGGAATTAAACAGTCAATGACATACTTTTCTTGAGGTCTACGCCACACATGATGATGAGAATCACTTTGAAATATTTCAAACCGTGATTCATCACTCCATATTATTAAATCCCTATTTTTTTCTTAGACGACACCATGCTGGACGATCTTTTCTGTTTTTTTTCACTTATAAGAGGCTTTCTCAATCCAGCACGACCATAATAACCTAATTCATGAATATATCTACGTACAGTTGAAGAACTTACAGATAAGTTAGTTGTTCCATTAGATCGGTCAGTGACATTGAAGAGAGTTTGTGTTCTATCTTTTTTAACAATTTTTATAAGACCTCTTTTATCACGAGCTGATGCTATTACTGGTCTACCTGGTCTTAATGTTGATTTTATTTGCCCCCATCTCTATATCTTGCTATTGTATCACGAATTGTTGATTTTTATGTTCAATTTTTTTTGAATCCCTCTTTCGCTCAAGCCAGCTTCTCACATACCAATAATCCTTCCGTGTTCAAAATAGAAAGTTCTGTTGATTTCTGCATATTATTTTGACTAAAAAAATCTGCAATTTAAGCTTTAAAATAAAAAAAAGATTATCTAATTTGGTTAAAAATTGATCTTGCAAACATAAATCAAAAAAATTGACTTTGCGCATCAATTTTATTTTTCAAAAAATTACGGGGTGGTCGGAGACTTTTTTAAAACCTTTTCACAAACTAATTTATGCTGACACCGTATTGTAAATATATGTAATCCGTTACGTTAAGCATGTTTTATTAAGGTAATAATATACATTACAACAAAAAAATTTGACCTTTTATTGCATGTAAAAATTCAATCGGAAATTTGCTTTTTTGGATGATTTGCTAAATATTTCCATTGATACTAAGGTTTCTCGTCGAAACTGCTTCTATTAGTAGCCGAAATTGCCCAAATACTTTGGGCAAAAATTATTTTTTTATAAGCCCAAACTACTTTTTGTTATTAGCCGAAATTGGGCGAAATTATTTTAAAGTTGTTTAAGTTAAAACAAGTTGATTCATATAGTTTTTTGATGTTCATGCTTATAGAAAATGTTGAGAAGCCCAAATTGCCCAAACTAGTTTGGGCTTTGAGAAATAGTTTGGACTAGAAACCTTAATTGATACCATACCAAACTGTGCGAAATTTTTGTAATAGAGTTTTGATATCAAATATGAGTTTACTTAGTATAGGAGAAAGGTTTTGTTTAAGAAAACGTACTTTATTTAGTAAGCACTTTTTTATTTGACGTTACACAACGCAAGTGGTCAGATATTTATGATAGGTGAGTGTACACTTCGTGCATTGAGTATAGTACGAAACGAACATAAAAAATTAGAGATTGAGTACAGTAAGTACAATTATAAATCCCACATGTAAGTACAATTATCATTACCAAAAAATGGTTCGTACTATACTCACTGCACGAAGTGTACGGTACTCACTCAATCTAACACAACCGAAATTTCACTACTCGAGTCACGTACTACGAATTAATTTTATTTTCTATATATAAATATTCATTTTTAAGGTGTTTATTTTAATATTGCAATTTTTTTTAAAAAAATGGATAATCGTCACCATAACTATTTAAAATCATTAAATTTATTAATAATAATTTTCAATTTATTTTTATTGGATAGTTTCAGTTTTTTTATTTCTGGTCAATTATTAGATATATATTCTCAAAGTTCAATAGTGTTAAATGATAAACTATATTATTTTGGAGGATATTCTGTCAGTTCAAAATATACAAACCAAATAATTTATCTAGATTTATCCACAACATTTTCACTTAATCAAACATTACCAATAAAACTAATTGTTCCAAAACCAGTAATCCCTCCATTTTATAGTGCATCATTAGCATTAGGAGGAGTTAACAATGACACACTTTATGTTATAGCTGGAGAAAGAAATTCAGTACCTGTTTCTACAGCTTATGGATCCATAGTTTATTCAATAAATACAAATTCATTTGATACATTGATTCCAGTAACCCCTGATGGACAACTACAGTTAAAGTCTGGGACGTCAATGTATACACAAGATAATAATGGAAACACATATATAGTCATTGGATTTGATCCAAATATATATAAATTCAATCCCAAAAAGTTGATATTTACAACCTTAACACCAAGTAATAATGGTCCATCTATAACAAAGCTACCTTATTCCAATTATCATATGTTGGATGATGAAAATATAATTTACCTTGGTCTTTCTGCAATTGAAGTAATATTATATTTATTCTTTTATTATTTAATTAAAATAAAAGGAATTTGAATATTATATTTTTTTAATAATACATATTATGTTTAGATATACTTGTATAATATTAATCAAAATTCATGGTCTAATATTGTAAGTTATATAATCATCAGTAATAATATTTCAACTAAAAACTAATAAATGGTTCATTAAATTAGACAACAATTGGTGATATACCTTCTACACGATATGGACATTCTTCAGTATTAAGTAAATTAATTAATTTTATTATTAATTATTTAATTAAATATATTTTTTTAATTTATATATGCACATATTTAGCGCCTGATGGAAGGATAATTGTGTATGGTGGTACTAAAAAATTAGATAAATTAGCAATATTGGATGTAACAAAATCTCCTTTCCAATGGATGGTTCCAACAAATATTACTAATTATCCTGTTAATCTAATCGATCAAGATCATAGATACCATACTTCAAATTTGTATAAAAATTACTTGATAATCTCATTTGGTAACTTATGATAATAATTTTTAAAATTCATACATAAATATATTATCTGTTTATATCATTTATATTAATTTTATTTATATTTATTAATAATAAGGTTTTACTGCTCTTGGTGGTTATCAAAATATTTTATTATTGGATATTAGTGACAAATATAATTATAGATGGTTGGACACATTTGATCCTAAAATCATTACTGGCACTGTTAGTGAACCAACCACCACCAGTGTTGGTATGCTAGGTATAATTATTGGGTCGGTTATATCTGGTGCAATCTTCATCATTGCTCTTATTTCTATATTTATTTTATATGGTGATGTTGTTAATGATGAAGAAGAAGACAGAGGATTAAATCAACAAGCTCATAATGAAAATGAAAATGAAAATGAAAATGAAAATGAAAATATTAGTAATATTGAAATCATTTCAAACAATGATGATAACGCCAACAGCAATAGTGATGAAAAAAAAGTAATTGTTGATAAACCTATGGATAATTGGTTAGAATGGATCAATGAGGCAATTCAGAATGAACACATTAATTTTTATAAATATAGTGACTTTAAAAATACCCAAAAAATTGGTTCAGGTGGTTTTGGAAAAGTTTATAAAGCAATATATAACAATAGTAGTACTTTTGCCTTGAAATCCTATAAATACAGTATAACACATATGAAAGAAGTTATTAATGAGGTAAATTTCAATATATTTTTTGTTATAGATTAAAAAAAAAAATTTTCAACTAACAATAATAATTGGCCCAATTAGTTAAGATTATTGCGTAAAGTTGACTACCATCAAAATATTATTCGTTTTTATGGTGTCACTAAGAAAGAAGGTTTGTTTAAATTGTTTTCTGTTTTGAATTTTTTCCATTAACTAATATTTATATTTATATATAAAGACAAAGAGAAATATTTATTGGTCCTTGAGTATGCAGATAGTGGAACACTAAGAAGCTACCTACAAGAAAAGGTTGAATCAATCAGTTGGGATCTAAAGCTGAAATTTGCATCTGAGATTGCATCAGCTGTTTCATGTTTACATAAAAACAACATTATCCATCAAGATTTGGTAACTAAATAACTACATATTATATACATAAATTTATTATTTTAAAAAAAATTTATATTTAATAATGTTTATCTTTTTTGAAAAGCATTCAAATAATTTCTTGGTTCACCAAAAAACAATAAAATTGGCTGATTTTGGACTTTCCCGTAAAATACATGAATCTACAACCTCTTCAACATTCAAAATGGCAGGGATAGTACCTTATATTGACCCACAATGTTTCAAGGACAACAATAATAAAGTATATAGACCAAATAAAAAATCAGATGTATATAGTGTGGGTGTTTTATTATGGGAATTGACTAGTAACCGACCACCTTTTAGTAATCTGGATCAACATCAACAACATACTTTATCACTTCATATTTCTAAAGGAACTCGTGAAGAACCTATTCCTAATACACTTGATGAATACATTAATTTGTACAAAGGTAAAATATATATATATATTTATATGCATTAATTATTGTTAATCATTTACTTGTGTTTAGCATGTTGGCAGGATGACCCAAAAGACAGACCTGATATTCAATATGTTGAAACAATGCTTGGAAAAATTTCAGGCTCAAATATGGTTGATATAGTTGATAATGGGGAAAATAATGAGCAACAAAAAAATGAAGGCAGTAGTTCTTTTGGGTGTCCCAGTAATAATTCAACAGGGCCTAGTATTGGTTTACTGCAAATTTGATAAAGTCTTGGATTTTTAGAGTAGTCAGGACCCTACAACTTCATTAATATCAACAATGTAATGGTAAATATATATATTGCGATATTATGTGTATTATATTCATACTTTCATTTCTTATTTATATTTGTATTATTATTTATATAGTGCAACCTTTAATTAGACCCCTCCTGAATTGAGACATATCAACTGTTACACAATTCTTTTTAAAAATTGCAAACCACTCATTAAGCATTTGAATAGATATTTTATACTTGATATATACACATAAAACTAATTCTAATGCTAACAAATAAATATTGATTCTTTAGAAAAATCAGTTCAAACTGGTCAAAATCGATTTTTACTAATTGAAGTGACAAATCTTCACAAGTTCAATTTCAACTAAATCAAATTGAGTTAAAATTTTATAAACTACATTATATTATGTCTCAATTGTTTTAGAATGAACAATGAGTTACACTTATGAGGTGGGAGAAAGACACTAAATAACAATCTTCCCAAATTTTACAAGTATACTCTTTTTTTTCACTTCAACATTCCCTGATCCACCCTGTCTGATTCATTTGAAGTAACAAATTTTATTCTTTGATTGCAAGTCATTACTAAAATACCGTTGGTTTGCAAAATAGAAAAAGATGGCTTTAAGTGGCAAAATATTTCAGAACAAGAAAAGTCTTAACTATTAAGGAATTATGAATTAAATATAAGTGAAAAAATATGTTCTAAATGTTATAATTCTTAAATAACATACTGATAGAAAGCCTGAAGATGCATCATATAAAATAATAAAACCAATTGAAATGGAAGCAAATATGATTTTAGTTTACTGAAGTTACAAAATCCCAATCAATATAATTATCATTATTTTGTTTTTTAATATAAATTAAATTAATTTTAGATGGTATACAATTTTTATTCCTTGGTTTTATACAAGTATCAATATCGTGAAAAAAAATGGTAATGATCCTGATGAATTTGTAAAAATGATCAAATTGCCTTTAAAATAATTATTAATGAATTTTATAATGAATTCAATCTTTTAAAACAAATGTTATTATTATTAAAGTAAGATCAGTATAAGGCTGAATAGTGTAGCGTGCGATGATTCACAGTGTATATTAATTAATATAATAAAATCAGTACCAGTTGGCTCTCGAAAATATGTTTATGGAAAAACATATTTGAGATGAAAACCAACTCACATTCATTGATCTGATAAAAGGAATTATACCAAAGACCTTTAAAATCTTATGTAATGTCATGGTAAATATGAATGATTTAACCAAAGAAAAAATATGGGAAAACACGTTGTCAGGAGGTTTTAAATACAGAAATACGTTTGGTATTAACGAATATATTAGTATGAAAAGCAATAAAAGTAAAATCATAATTATAATAATAATAGTACTAGAAATCATAATAATAATAACAATATTAACAAAAATGTTAGTATAAAAGATAATGGGAATCACGGATAACAAATAATAATAGATTTGGTGTCGTAGATATCTTTGTGACGATTCACTATAATTTTCTTATTGAAGTGTGGTTATAACTATTGAATGTTATAACAGCCACATGGGGAAAAAGGCGGTCTAATTTGATTAGATACGGGGGTATTCCTTTGTTTTTATACTGTGTTTCAAAAAAAAGGCACCAAAATGTAAATTAAAAAAAAAATTTTCACATAACAAAAAACGATTGGGTATCTTGTTTGAATTTTAATAAACGCAAACGATTGTAAATATGTTTATTAAATGGTGTTTGTAACAGGATAATGATACAAAGCACACATCATGCGTTACAAAAACTTTCATTTCTGAAAAAAGAATTTGCATAATAGACTGGTCATCCAACAGTCCTGATCTTAATCCCATTGAAAATATGCGGTATATCATAAAAATAACGTTGAAAAAGGATGCCAAGAAATGTTGACGAATTGAAGAAATTTATGGTCGAAGAATTCCTCAGGAAACAACCAAAAATATTATTATGTCTATGAAACAGAAATGTGAGTTGCTTTTAGAAAAAAACAGTGATATAATTTCTTATTTATTTTTTTATTTTTTTGTTTAATAAGGTATTTGATAAGGTTTTAAATGAATCTAGTTTTGTTTATCTATCTTGCATAATTGTTGAGATATGTGATTTTTTTGTGCGCGTCCTTTTTTTTGAAACACAAAAAAAATATGTATAATAAAATCCGACATAAAAGTGAATTTGATTCGTTATTACCGTTATGACATTATTCTTAAACTCTTCACTTTTATTTTTGTATTAATGCCAGTAAAAAAGATTTCCATATGCATTTATTAGTATCATTTGTTGAAAAATTAAGTGAAATATATATATATATTATAGAACTTATATGAACGAATAGACTCGTGTATAATTAATGCTCCATGTCACAATACAAAAAAGGAAACAAAATGGTTGCAAAAGCGGTTGCGACCAGGTATCATAATCATTCATTAAAAGTTGCGGCCGGTATCAACAAATAAATGTATTATATTGATTTTAAAAAGATAAAAAGCTAACCTTAAGCCTTTAGAAGTTATATTACTACGAAAAGTTGATAGTTTCAACCTTTAAAATCTAAAAAAAAAAATACAGTGTAATATGTGTCATGTGTTTGGTAAATAGTCTAATTGTGGAGTAGATGAAGGTCCTCCAGATTATTATTAATATATATCTCAATAATTTAAAAAGCAATAAAAGGAAAAATAATTCTCCAAGCCAATGAAATCAAGTCTCCGAAAAAAAAACAATCCTTATTGAATTTATATTTTTATATTTTGATTAAAAGAATATAGATAGAACGGTACAATATTACAAGTTTCGGTTAACTGATATTCTTGAAAAAAACAGTCCAACTATTATTGTCTATTCATAGCTATGTGGGAGAAAAACACGATATTTTTTCAATTCATTATTAATAATCATAAAATTTATTTTTTAACATAATGATCCAAACTACAAAAAAAAATTAATAAAATATTCATAAAAATAGAAAGATAAATAAAGTAATAAATAATACTATAAATTTAAATTTGATATCAGTTTGGTAAAAAGAGGTATGTAATGTATAAAATATATCACATGATTAATAATTCCAACTCCAAGAAAATATGACACTAAAAGAGAATATAAGAAGAAGAGAATGCTGTTCAAAGAATTGGATTATAGATTTAGTGGCGCTACTTGTTTTCGCTTGCTCGACAATATTGATATCAGCACAATTATACCAAATAACTGAGGCGTTGGTTGATGATTTGAATATGGCTTGGAGTATGCCATGACTACCGACTGTTGCATTTGTTTTTGAAAAATCAATGGATGCTGTATAATTCATACCTCCTTTACCTTCTGTGACGTTAACAGTCTGAAGTTCTGTAATTATAATATAATTGTATGTTACATATGTGTAGATATAGATAGTCAGATAGATATAGATATGCTACCTGATACTGGAGTATCATAATAATTAATTATAAAGTCTCCTTCTCCATGTCCAATATAAACTATGGCTTGGCCACCCTCTAAAAAAATAAAAATATTTTGATTAATTAATTTATCAATAATGATGATGATGATGACAATAAATTATGGTAAAAAAAACTTACTAATTGGAAAATTAGTGAGTGAACTACTATTAAAGTCAGCTCCACCGCAAGGAGGAATAGCGGTGAATGTTAAATTAGAACTTCTAGTTGGAGGAAACGCAAAGCGAAAATGGGCATCAACTTCATTATAAGAATTGAAGATGACGAAGTAAAATAAAACGGTCATAAAAAGAGAAGAGAATCTTGTAGTGGTAGTAAAAGAATTCATAATTTTTTTGTTTTTTATAAAATTAATTTATTTTTTCGTTAAATAATCAATATGAACAAAAATTTTCATACAAATTGATTAGAATTTGTTGTTTTTATTGTTTTATAAGAAAATAAAGAGACTTTGGCTCTAGTGAGTCAAACCGATCTTGCTCTCACCATGATCATATTTATACTGTTTGATTCTTTTAATAAAAATAAAGTTTGTACAAATTATAAATTGGTAAATTTAAGTTCAGATTATCTTCAGATGAAGTTACACTAACTTGTAAAATATTTTGAATCTAGAACCTTTAAAAACCTTTAATATTTTTATCGGCGCCGTTTGTTTTGAATGTAAATCATTTATTTCTAAAAAAAGGAATAATTAACAAAATATCAGAGATTTATGGTTACATTATGCAATAGAATATTCGATCGGTATCCGATAAGGTTTGATATAATTGTAATATAATTGTAGTAGTAGGTAGGTATATTTTTTAATACGTTACTCTTATAATTGTATATGATATACGTAGAATAGTTTTTCTGATGCCAATAAGCATACAAAAAATTGATTTAACTAAATATTATTATCAATGGTTTACGATTGAATTTACCACTACATCATTTAATGAAATCAGCGTCGTCATCAGCTAGTATCTTTTCACAAATGTTAGGGTTTTTGTTGTTTGAGAATCAGGATTTTTGTTTGCCAGTGTGACATAAACACCATCTTCCACTACAATTGTTTCTAAAACTTATGTGTGTGTACATATTATGTACTTTACACTTATTATTATTATTATGTTATACGGATGTCACCTGATTTGGGTTGATTAATTTTTTTTTGGAAAATTAAAAAAGAAAAAAGATAATATTTATCTTATAATTTCAAAAGTAAAAAAAAAAAAAATTTAAAATTTTTCTTTGATTAATTGGGGGTTATTACATTAATTGATATATTCATATTCCTTTAAATTATAATTAGATATGTCATGAAGTTGACGATTATTGAGTAAGTTTTCCTTTGTTACAATTAAGCGAAAAAATCTATTCTTTAACACGAATTTTATTTATGCATATGTCGATGCCTATATCTATATCTAAGAGGCTTCGTAATAAAATTACAAGAGGAGGGACTTAAAAGAAAGGTAATTAAGTCCCGGAGGCTTCTGCTTTAGATATCGATCCAATAGAAATTGATCCTTGACACAAAAGTAAAAAATTTTTTTAATATAAAATATGTATTTATTGTTTTATTATAAAGTTCGAATAGATTAAATTTTTAAATTTCGAGAGTTTACTTGGAGTAGAAGTAGCTGTATCACCTGTTGCGTTAATCCTTTAACTGAGCGTCCTTGTGAGGAAGGGATGGTGGTGGTGGTGATCGTACACCTTGTCCACAACAAGAAGCTTTAATTTATTTAAAATTAAAATGTAGTAGGACGTTAAATTTATAGTAATGTGTGTGATTTATAGATAATAAATAATATTTATTTATTTTAATCAATCAAATAGCTGCTACTATTTTTTTCTGTTTGATTTATTAATATTATTATTGGCATTTAAAAAAAAATTAATTCAGAAATCCCCCCCCCCATAATATTAAATATTAATAATATATTTATATTATTTTAAAGAATCGGTTTTTATTTCAAATAAATAATCTAAAAAAATTTATCAATTAAAAAGACAAGGCAACACACCTCACCATTTAACAATCAAATTAAAAAAAAAAAGTCTATGTATGCAATGAAAATGATATTTTTTTAAAGAAAAGAAAAAAAAAACTGAAAGGTAATAATAATAAAAGTCTGTTATTATGTCATTTCTTGCTTTACACCATTTTCAATTAACATCATATTATTATTATTATTATTATTAATATTCATTTTTTCCGATCTGTTATTGTTAGATGTTTCATGATATTGATCATCTTGACGATGATGCTGTTGCTGATCTCCCAATTGTAGTTCTTGAGCAACATCCTCTGGTTTCTTTTTTCTTTCTAACTCTGCAATTTCTGATGCTGTGAGAAATCTCCCGCCAGGTCCACGTGGACGCCTCATTGCATGCTTATGACGAGACTCGTGAAGATATTTCTAATATTTAATATTTTATAAAAGTAAAAAATAAAAGTTAATGATGATGATGATGATGATGATGATGATGATGATGATGATATAATAATCATTTAACCAACCTTTCGACCTCTATTTATTTTATTTTCAGACTCTAATTTAGCTCTGGCTGCTCTTCGTTTTAAAATTCTATGGTACTATTATTATTATCATCATCAGTAAAAAATTTTTTTAAAAAAATTTTAATTAAATCTAATCAAATCATATTACTTGTTTAGCATTAACATATAACGGTTCTTCTTGTTCTTCAATTCCTGTGGATGATGACTGAGGTGCAGTTTGAGTATTTGAAGTGCCAATAACTGTAAATGGTGAAGGAGGACCAGGGCTCATAAGCTAAAAATAATTAAATAAGTAAACAAATAAATATTAAATAAATATTTACTTGAATATAAGAAAAGAAATTATTATCATAATTCTCGCAATATTTACCAAGCCATAGGGTTGAGCATGAGCATAAGCAACTGCTGTATTGAAGGCATTTGGATTTGGATTAGTTTTCGTTGGATCATTTTGAAGTCCCTAATAATAATAGTTATAATCAAAATAATATCGTGTAAGCCACAATATATTACTTCAAAAGAATAATAACAATAATAGTAATAAATAATAATAAATAATAGTAATTTTTTTTTTAAATAAATAAATACCGTATTTACTACAACAGGTGCATTTGGATGAGCGAGGTTAGTATAAGAAATATTATCATATTGTGGATGCTGTTGTTGCTCTGTTTGTTGCTGTTGTTCTTGTCTATCAGATTCTTGTTGTTGTTGATGTTGATGACCATTAATAACTCGTGTTTCGATCGATGATAATCTTTGCTCTTCATTATTTTCTTTAGATTTTTGTAGTGGTGATAATTTAATGTCCATATTTTTCATCTATTATCTATCTATCTTTCGTTTCTTTTTATGTGTTGATTTTACTATTATATTATTATTATTTCTTCTATTGTTTATATAAATATTTCTAAGTGTAATAACAATATCGATTACTGTGAAAATTATAAGTTTGAAGAGTAGTTAGTGACATTATGTTTATAATTTGAGAGAAGTTAATGAATAATAACTCTAAATTAATTTAGTTTAATTTAGATTTAAATTTTACCTGTAAGTTAATATTTATTTTTTCTAATCCAATAAAAAAATGAATAGTAAAAATGAAGAATGAGTGGTTGGATTGAAATGGAGGGTGTCAAAAAAAAAAAAAAAAAAAAACAAAAATAAATGAAAATTAAATTGATGATGATGGTTGGTTTGGTTTTTGGTTTATATTTATAATATACTTTTTTATATCACTAGAATCCTAGTGGACAATCTGTACGATGAAAACAAAGTGGGCGTGATTTTTAAGGTAATTTTGTATCACACTTTTTTGATACACAAGATTAATTCCTTTAAAATTTTTAAAATTAATAAATTTAACCACTTATATTTGACAATAAGGTGTCTCGAGTGTGTAATCCTAAACGTACCAAAATTACTCTTGCTTGTTTTCGTAATCTACTTTGAAATATATTATGAGCTCAATTTATATATATCCCTATCTATCAATGGTGGATTTGCAAAATGTACATCTAAAAAAAAGCCTTTCACCCTTCAAATTTTGTTGTTTGACGAGTCCACAACATCTATGCAAACGACCAAAGATATTATTTATGAAGTAAATAATGTGACGGACCTGCAGTTTCACAGTAGGTTTTCCTATTGATCATGTTCTGCCTGTATTTAACTCGCGAATTAAAACAAAATGTTGGTTTTCAACATAACCATTTTGCCAATTCACAATATTATGAATTTCCTTGTGAATTTGGAGCATGCATCGATCGAGCATATATGCTTATTTGCTTTACCACGAGTAGAATTCATTTCACTTTGGATTTTATCATAAGTGACGTATTCTACTTATGACCCCTCACCCACCTGGGTTATATCCAGTCGCGAAATTTCTCACTCCTGGATCTATTCTTTCAACCACGGAAAATTTAGGATCTTTGGTTTTTGGCCTTAATATCAAGTGACATAGGGATATACAAGTTGAATTCGCCAAGATGATTTATTTTTAATTTAGGTATTTTCCCACTTGATTTAATATCTTTAGGAATTGAATAATCACCCGCAATCTCTTGATCTAATGACAATTAACTGTAATTTGTTTTTTTTTTTAGATCTATATTTTTTTTGCCACTATAAATATTCATTGCTGTATTTCTGATATCGTAAGGGATATCAAGAATCCATTTGAGATCAGGCAGGGTCTTTATTATAATCTTTACATAAGTAATTATTATTTTAATTTTAATTTTTACATGGATGTTAACTGCTATCCACTTTAATATTTATTATTTATCCTCTGAATTGGGATAAAGTCTAGGGAGGTTTTTTAGAAGACGAAGAAATTACATCTTCATTCATAGAAAATGAAACTACATCTTCATTCATAGAAAATGAAATCACGTCTTCATTCATAAAAAGATGAAATCACATCTTCATGAAATCACATCTTTTCAAATCACTAGGCGTTAGATTAGTTGAATCAAATTGTAACCATGACCCAAGCAAGAGTTAGCCTTTTAAACAGCCATACCGTTGATTTGAGCACATCAATTCGTGAGCCCTTGAGTACGAGTGAATTCATCACAGAATGGCTTATCTTATACCTTAAGAAGATATTTGTTGCAATATAATTTATATATTATATTTTAAAATTTTTAATAAATTACAAAAATCTTGTGACACGTGTTTGAAGTGGTGATGACTAAGTAGTGTTACAATATTTATTCGCTTTTAGTGGACAGTCGATTTTATTATGTTATGTACACAAAGACAAAGATGGAAAATAGCATCAAATGATAAAAATTTCCGAAACGATAAATTATGGGAAATAATTATAATTGGTGGATATTAATAAGCAATTGGTCAGCTTGTCGTTGATCATAGAAAATCGAATGTCGCACAAAATTAATTACAAATAATTTATATATATATATAGAAAGGAAAATTTTTTAAAAAAGGTTTTTTTATTCTAATATTTATGCATGATCAAGAAGATAACCAATTAATTATGAAGGCTCATGTAACAATACATCATGTGATTTTAACATTAATTATATTAATTTTAAGGTCTTTCCATTTAAGGAAATGTGCCTGGAGGAAAATATTTTAAAATTTTCTTTGTATAATTGGATGCCTCTGTTAAACAATTGATTTAATTGGTTAAAATTATTTAAAAAATTATTTTTAAATTCTTTTGCAGGAATATATCTAAATATATTGAAAAAGGTTATATAGATGGTGGGTGGCACAATGTCATTATTCAACCTTACGGAGAAATCCATTTTATTTAATTTGGTGTTGCAGGTTGGCTGGAGAACTATAATCGACTAGAATTTAGCCGCGAAATGTAACTGCTAAAATTTTTAACAGCCATCAAACTTTAAAAAAACTAATACAAAACATGTCTTTTCGTCTTAATAAAAATATATTATCATTTTCTTTATAATTATATTTTAAAATATCGGTTTTCGATATTGATGAAAAATCCGTTAAATTTGAAATTTTTAAATTAAGCCATGACTATATATCTAATTACAGTAATATTGAGGCTATAATGGTTCACGGTTGAAATCTGGTTGTGGCTAATTTCCAGTAGTGGCTACAACTAGTCGGCTAGCAACACCAATTTAATTGTTTAATAAAATAAATTGCCAAATTTATGATTGTTTGTGTCCTTCCTTATTTAAGAAGTTTGAATATGAAAATATTATAGTAAAATTTACTCTTTAGATTATTCTACTGCCATAAGGCTTCTTGTTCTTAATTTTAGGCATAATATGAATTGGTCCACGACACTTTACCGACATCCACTTCACCAACAGGGCACTTTACCGACAATACTTTATCGACAAGACACTTTACTGACAAGGGCACTTTACCGATAGGACACTTCGCTGACAGGATACTTTAAAGTATACTTTGTAATTAAAGCACAAAAATGTGTTTAAATAAGCCCAAACTATTAACTGAAAAATTCGGCGAAATTATTTTAATTGTTTCTTATAGTTTTTTAATGTTCATGCTTATAAAAAGCGTTGAAAAGTCGATGAAGTGTCCTGTCGGTAAAGTGTCTTTGTCGGTAAGTGTCCTGTCGGCAAAGTGTCCTGTCGGCAAAGTGTCCTTGTTGGTAAAGTGGGTGTCGGTAAAGTGACCCAGAACCATATGAATTAATGTGGTTAGTTTAATATTTTTATAAATAAGAATTTGCATATTCAAAATGGTTATAATTTTCTTATATATTTATAAAAATATTAAAAATATTATTATTATTTATAAATTTATTTATAGTCTAACTTAACCAATTAAATTGCAGTATTAAAAGATTACTTTTTTGACTTATTACCATCAGACGATTTCAAGAAATCAATCTCATTCAAAATCAAATAATTTATTATGAAATATTTTTTGTAGTGAGTAAGTAAAGTAATTGGATTCTTTAATTCTAACATTTCAAAAGTTTGGAAACATTAAAATTATATGATGGCTCAGTATTTGATGATAAATCCTTACTTGGTGATGGCACGATGACAATTTTGAAATCCGTTTTCTTACCAAATCTTCAAAAATTGTTTATAAGTCTTTCTGTTGAGTTGTCATTCTTTTTGGACTAAAAAAATATGGATCAATTTATAATTATACATAAGGCTCCGAATCAAATCGAATCAAACCGGACTCCTAAATTTTCTTAATGTCATATTAAATACAGTGAATCTCAATGTAGTGTACTTCAATTTTATGGATAATAACAGATTGAGGTTTAATAATAATAATAATAATAATAATAATAATAATAAAATTCTTCTCAACTGATTTCTTGATATGGATAGACGGTACACATAATAATAAGAAAAATTTTAAAAATTCGTTATGATAAGAATTTAATTATCATTATAGTCTGTTTGAATATAATTTTGGAAAATTTTTCTAATTACCCAAACTATCTGCTAAACCAAGGTTGTGTATTTTTTAATTGATAAAGGATATTATTTAGTGGTGGTAGCCGAAACTGTTTTTGAAAAAAAAAGTAGTTTCGTCCAATACATATAATAAGTACCTAAATCATTCTACTTTATTTTAAAAACTCCCAATTTCATCCATTAAATTATTTTAGGCCAATTAATTTCGGCAATTTCGGCCCACTAAGTGTAGTTTCGACCACCATCACTAGTTCGAATCGAGTTGAGTTGAATCAGTTTTGGTTTCATTGATTCGTTCGGAGCTTTTAATTATACAATAGATGGTGATAAAATAGTTGATGTATTAAATCAAACAAAATCAGATATTCAAATGTCATAGAGTATTTTATTTCCAATGCTGATGATTTAAGGTTGTAATGGTTGGAATGAACCTAACCCAGAGCTTGAAAATAAAATTATCAATTTATGAATTTACAAATTATTTTATTCTTATTATTTAAATTTTTTTAATCATACATATTTTCCATTATTATCTGAGAAATTATATATATATATATGGAAATTGAGAAAAAAATTTTATGTTCCTTTTCTTCTATTATTTTATAAACTTACAGCTTCACCACACACTTAACATTTTCTATATCTTTATCATTACATGTATTTCCAATAAAATTGATTGATTGACAAGCCAATGTTAATATTTACTGTTTGTAGTACTATTGATTTTGATAATATTGATAAGATTCTAGGTTCATTCCATAAATAGGATTATATTCTACTTATGTTCTGCTTTGTGGATGTGAGTTGTCATTATAGGTATGACGAAAGTGCTAGATCACATGTTCGCAATATGATTGGCCAGCTCTCGATATCAATCGTCATCACGTGCTTCAAGAAGTTCCATTTTGCATTAAATATTACCTTTTAAAAATAAATAAATAAGAAAATAATACTTGGTAAATATTCTTTACTTTTAACAATTATAAATCAATCTATTTAATTTAATTTTTACATTAAAAGCACTTCGAATTCCATAGTATTTTATTCTCTAGTCATCATGAAAAATCAACTTCATTTCATGTAAATTATTAGCATCATTTTTGGCTTAATTGTTAATTTACCTGTAATTGAAGGTAAAAAAAAACTCTTAAATGTATAGTGTACATATGAGAAATGACCTTAGTGCCGGTGATTGCTTTTATAATTACTATGCTCAAGGATCTTTGGATTGTCAAACAAAAGAATCCGACCATTCTTTGGGAGTATACAATGCCTGGTGATGTTGCATTTTTTGGTCTTTCAGCCTATGTTCTTGGGAGCCTTAGAAAAAATGAAACATCAAGGCCATATCCCAATAATGGGTAAGAATACGAATTCTTTATTGCTGGTGATGTTGGTAGTTGGAGTTTTGGATTTTGCAGGATCAATAACCCGCAGTACTATTGACCATATTAATGTATACTATTTTCTAATCATAAACAGACTTACTATTAATTAATTAAAGAAATTGTCTTTGTGTAAACTGTTATAACTCACCATGTGATGAGATTTTTTTCAATTCTGAAAAATATTTGAGTTTGCAGAACACATCTCTACAACATAACAGAGCCATATGCATTAACATTGATGTATTTTCATATTGCCAATGGAATTTTTGTCATAAATTCTAGATGCCTACTAATACAAATTAAAAAAAACCCCATAATAAACAAAAAAATATCACGTCGCAGACAAGGTTAATAGGGATTAAAAAAAATTTTAATTTCTTATGTAGCCAGTTTGTTTCCAAACTTATAAACGTTTTAAATATTCAATTGTTAAAATAATTAAAGAAATCGCCTTTGCATAAATTGTTATTATTATATAATTAGTGATGTTAGCCGGTCGAGGAATTTTTAAACAGCTTAGCCGGTTGACTAACAAAAATTTTTTCTCCAATGTTCACCTCATTGCTTGGAAATGACAAAGAACTAAACCTAACATTCATTTGCCTAAAATTAAAAGCACAATAATCATAGCAGAATAAAAGAAAATAATAATAAAGAAAATGATAGTAATAGTGAAGAGA
Organism: Entrophospora sp. SA101; assembly: GCA_958430865.1. Lineage (NCBI taxonomy): Eukaryota > Fungi > Glomeromycota > Glomeromycetes > Entrophosporales > Entrophosporaceae > Entrophospora > Entrophospora sp. SA101. The sequence continues at coordinate 10,995 of CAUDNR010004220.1, read as the reverse complement.
TAATAATAACAAACAAATCATCACAACGGATGATAATTTTTAAATGGTTATCAAAATATATTAATAACATGATGTTTGGATAATACCAATTTAAATTCCCGTTTAAGTTCAATTTCAAATAATAATCCACTTATTCAAAAAAGATCTGTTAGTTGGACATGCAAATGGTTTGAAAAAAAACAACAACAATAAAACATGTAGAACTTGTAAATCACTTGTTTGGTGGAGCCAAAAAAATAATTTTACCAATCTTGATATGCAAGCAAGAATTTACTTACAAAAAAAAATATAGATTTGGTAAAATAATATTCATATGTTCTTTTCTTAAAAGAAAATTCAAAACTTTTTGAATGATTTTATTTGGATTTTTTGTTTATAATAAATTATTTGATAAAAATTTACCTGAGTTCTTAGCCGGCTAAGGTTTTCTAACTATATATATTTACGTAATATATATTTACACGCAGTTTATGTCTCAATAATCAAGTTTTTAAGTGAGTGAGCATGTGCAAAGGTTTATTTTTTTTAGATTAAACATTAATATTAATATTTCAAGGAAATTCCGTTGTTTTTTTTTCTATAGGGCTGTGTTGAATGGTATTCAACAAATTTTTTTGAAGCTTTTAATCTTGGCGTCGTAAAAATTCAGAAGCTTGCCAATGCTCCCCTCACCATAGAAAACTAGAAAAATCAGAAATTTTTACCCATCATAATAGTAAAAACTATCAAAGATTTATCATTTCCAATACTGGGAACCTATTCATATAGATTCCAAGCATCAAAAATATCTTTATAATAATATTCACGCATTTTCAGAGATGAATTAAAGATATCACTTGTCCAAAACCAATCTACATTACTAATGAATAAATAACCAAGTAAAGTAAGCTGCTTATTAGATACTGATTGCTACCACAAGAAATAATTGGTTTAGACCTCATTCAATATGCGTAGATTGAGCCTAACTTAATGTGATTTTTGGCTTTGACCATATCTAACACAGGAATATCTCTCTACTTCAGCTGTGTGTTTAAATCGAGTTTGTTCTATATTTCTATTAAGCAGCTTTTTTATATAGCAGTCGCATGACCATTTCTATAGGAGGTTGTAAAACATAGTAAAATTCGAATTTAATGTTGAATTAATTGTTTAAATTCCAAGTCATGTGCCTACTAATTTATCATTGGTCTAAATTACGATCTAAATCTATTTAAATTTAAAATTTATTTTTAGAAAATGACAATGTATGAAAGAATTGAACGAGAATTAGAAGACGCAAAAGTGAGATTAGATAAGGCGGAGGAAGAGTTGAAGAAGTTTGAAGAGGGGGAAGGCGATGGGCAGTGGCTTAAGGGTTGAGGAGTAAGACAAGAATAAACGGCCTCAATGAAAAGGAGGAGCGGGAGAAAGCGAGGCTGGAGAGGGAAGAGGAGGCATTGAAAGAGGATAAGAAGAATAAGTGGAAGCAGGCGGTGTATTTACAAAAAAAACTAATTGAACTCGAAGAAAAAGGTAATGAACAAATAAAAAAATATGCAAAAAATTATTTTACATTCATTCCATTTCGTTTATACACTGTATACAACTTTAACTAACTTATGCTTTTTTTCTTCAATGCTTTGAACTTAAATTTTTAAATTATTTTCTTCTATTATCTAATTAATTATTATTTGTTTTGGAATTATCTTTTTTTTGGTTGGTGTTTGTGTAGGTATCATTATTGCTTTTATATAAATTTAGGGTTTAAGGTTCCATCTAATATATTGATTATTTCTGTAATACGTTGATTAATTGTTCTTTCATCTGATCAATAATAATGCTATTTTTTTTTTATTCTTTCTTTTTAAGATGTAAAAAAACAAAAAACAAAAAATTCTGAAAGGATTTGGGATAAATTTTTGAAGGAAGAATATAATTTGACTCTCTTTAATGTTGGAAAGGAACATCCTTATTCAGAATACATTAACAATCTTAAAATTCCAGTACAACCCAACAATGGTGATAAATCACCTTCTTTCCTTTTGTACAACTTGCCAGAAACTAATAATGAAGGGATAATAAATGGTAGTTATGTTAATAAAAATTATATGAATAAGTTAAAGGAAAAGGCTATGAGTTGGAGATGGTTTATTATGCTTGGTAAAATTTTTATATGTGTAATCATATGTATAATTACAAATACCATCCTGCGATGCTAATGATTTTAAGAAAAATTGTGTAGAAGTGGAAAGACTCGTAACTTGTTTGAATTGCTATGTCAAGTATATGGTATCTATTTTACAATGCTTGCAGGTCATGGCAACCCTGGGTCCAAAAACTTGAATGTGGCTATCCATGAAATGGGACGTGAATTTAAGAAAGATGATTCAAGGGCAAATACTGATATGGCTCTCAAGTATATTTGTTGTGCATTGGTAGCTCAATTGTTTATTTATCAAAACTTCTTAAAAAAGCTAAAGAAGACCATTGTATACAATTTTACTTTGTTCAAATTGAATGGCTTTATATGAATAATGTTGGTGTCATCATGTCCAGGACAGGATTAAAAATGGAAGCTATTGAGAAGAGTTCAGGTAGCTTTGTTGCTAAATCAGGTGGACTTCTCACTACTGATGATTTTTTTGGTGTTATTGGTGGATTTTAGAATATAAATGAAATGCATGGTTTTATCCAAAATTTTTTACCCTTATCAATAGAACATTTGGAAAATTTTTTTATCATTATGCAAGGCAGATATCGTTTTACTATTAAGTTTCTGGAAGTTATATTCAAAAATGAAGAACATTGCAAAATTGATGATGGAATAGAAAGATGGTTACACTTAACAAAAAAATATATTTAGAAAAAACAATTGAAAAATTAAGCCATAATATAGATATATGGGAACAGTAAATAATATGGTGATTAGCTATTATTACTATGGTCATCCTGTTATTTTAAAAAAGGATTCATTGAAGATCATTGAGGTTGGATTTGGAGAGTTAGAAAGGATTCAACTGGATACAGAGCAAGAAGGAGTAACAGCATTTGCACAACTATCAGAACCACTATGTGTTATGGTATTCATTAAATATATGGAATCAAAGGATGAATCTTATAATCCATTGTTAAAGGAAATGTGTCATAACTTCCAATTTCATCACACTGTGGTTGGCTTTTTGAAATGTTTTTAATAAAACCACTTACACAAATGTTCAATGAAAGCATTTATCAAATAATAATATTGTTAAAAAGGCCATTGGCATTGATCAATGTCCAGAAAATTTTCCTATCCTATAACAATTGTTAGACCAGACCATAAAATAATTCTTTGTGAAAATTTTGGTCTAGATCAATTTCTTAAATATCCAAACTCAACATTCTTTGTTTCAGAAGATACAGCTGGTCCAGATTTGGTTTTTATAGTTCAATTTAAAGGTCCTGGTGAAAACTATATAGATGTGCCAGTTTTTATTCAAGCAAAATTATCAGTGAATATAAAACCAGCAAAAGCCATTAGAACAACAGATCCTAATGCATTTTATGCATATCAAAAGAAAGAAAATGAATTAGGTGATGATGAACCAAATTTCACAAATGAGCCACTTGTAAATTATTGAAATTATTGATAAAAAGTTTAAGAAAGCAAGAAACAATGGTATCTTTTGGATTCAAATCTTGGTTGCATATCCAGTAAAAATTCAACAAAAAAAGCTACTGGAGAAGTATTGATAATAGGCATACAGGCACTCATATTTCAGAATTAATGATTATGATTGATAATGATGAAGCAAAACATTTTTTCAAGCAAGAAGAATTGAATATCTTGAATGTTTTAAAGAAATGTAAAGCTGAATATATCACATTTAAAGAGAAAATGGTATGGTGTTAATAATTTTATCTTCTTTCAATAAGGAATTAATATTTAATTATGTTTTTTATTTAGCACCCAAATAAAAAAGCAAGCCAAACAATTCAACTTATCCTACTATATAACAAACATTTTTCAAAGATAATAAAGATAACATATTTTTACAACAACTAAAATATTTATTCAGAAAACATTTTCATTTAAAAAGTAATTCTTTCAAAACCCAAATGGGAATTTGCAGAAAATTTTCAATTGTATAAATTTTAAAATGTATGATGATATAATTTATTAATAACTTTTTGATATAGCTTGAAATGAACAATTTAATTGATGATGTCCAAAAAGAAACTTTATCAATTAAAGAACAAAAAAAAAAAAAAATTAATAATGGTTTGTTAGAATAGCATTCAAAATAATTACGAGTATTCAAAATAATTACAAGTATCCGGAATAATAATAATATTTGAAATTCGTAATTTTGGATTTACGAATATTCGAATACGGAGTTATAATTACGGTTATGAACCCTAATACAATATATGTTATGATTTTTTGCCTATTGAGACAACCTTTCATTTTTTTTTTAATTAAAAGCAATATCCTGCTCATATAATTTCATTAGAATAAAATAAATATAATAATAATAATTCACAAAATTAGAGGTTGGAATCATCCAAAAAATCCTTAGTCAACTACTAGTTGGTCAAAAATTTCTTTAGTTGACTAAATTTTTTTTTTATAATAATAATATTTTTTAATTTCCAAATTACGAATTCATTTCCATTTGAATCTTTCACTTTTTCAAAATGCTTCCACACAAAACCATATGTCACGATTCGTTTTTTTAAAGGTCTTCTGGAACCACCGCTTAAATCGTTGGAACTTGAAGCCAATGAACTATTGGACCTTGTATTGGAAGTGTTTATTCATTCGCTTGTAAAATTATCATCAACAACACCACTGCTATTGTCGTCATCATCATATTTATGGTATTGATACTCTTCCGCATAAAAATTTTCCATTTTGAATGATAAAACACAAAAATCGTAATTGGTCAGTCAACAATATTATTAGCATAGTACTACTACTAGTAGTAGTAGTATTTAGTAGTCGACTATTAGTTGTTCAAAAAAGGTTTAGTCGACTAAAATAGTTGATTAAATTAGTTGATTATTTTAGTTGATTCCAACCTCTACACAAAATAAATTCCAAATTAACTTTATATGAGGTTATTCCTCTTGAAAATAATTAAAATATATATACTGTATATACACATACACATTTAAATTTAACATTTCAGAAAAAACAGATATGCCAAACAAAGTCTATGAAGTTTATTCAGTCTCAATTTAAAAATTTTAACTGTATCATAGATATTGTTGACTGATTCAGATATTACCTAGGCAATAGGAAGTCAGATACAGTATTAATGAAGTTATTTATTAAAACTAGATGAATATTATTAGAATTAGAATTAGAATTAGAATTTGAATTTGAATTTGAATTTGAATTTGAATTTGAATTTGAATTTAAAAGAGGTCTTGAGGGTATTTGTGCTATCTGATTAATTGGGTATAATTGATTAGCTGTTTTATTTTTTAAGTTGATATTATTTTGTTTTAACCATAAGTTAAACAAAGCACATTGTGGAAGCCACACATTTTTATAATAGATTGTAGGAGATGATGTGAAGGATGATTGAAGTTTTTTTTGTGAGAAGTAAATATTGGATGCATGGAATTAATCCAGCTGCAAGTATTACAGGCGAAATAAGCATGGTGGAATTTCTCTTTATCACATTTATCACTTTGTGACGATCTCAAATTTATGTTGTGTGACTATATAATTT
>CAUDNR010004219.1:42400-55792 GCA_958430865.1 Entrophospora sp. SA101 | reverse complement strand
AGCTGGACTGGGATTCGAAGAAAATTTTGATAACAGTGAAGGATTTTATGTCATATAATCTGCTGACTATACGTAAAGTTCTAAATAGAAAAAAATTTATTAAAAGAATCATAGGGGGTTCTGTAGAAAAAAACCGAAAATAGGCAACATTGGAAAACATGGTCCTATTTAAATAGGAGCATTTATTTTTATTATTATTTATTTTAAAAAACAATTAATTGTAAATAGTAAAAACAATTAAAAAAATGGCATTTATTTTTAAAAAACAATTAATTGTATATAGTAAAAACAATGGCATTTGTTTACAATATTTTAAATTACATGCTTCTTCACTTTGCAATTTACGCAAATTGTATCATAGGGAAGAGTTGGAAAAAATGTTGTCAGAAAAAAATACCTTTTAAAAGTCTCGATTAAGTGGATTAATGAAAGAGATGAAGTTTTGTATTTACACTAGTGTTGGTTGCCAAAACTATTTTGAAGAGGAGAAAGTCAAAATTTTTTGATTTTCGAAACTCTAGTTTTGGCTAATTTCACACCACCAATTGGTTTCTTTTGTCGGAGCATATATATTATAATATTGTGCTCTATATGGCCATTCAACAGCATTGTGGCATACATTATTCCACTTGAAAAAAGGGATATGATCGGTAATTGAGTCATCAGTATAGTTAGTTCCGAAAATACAAATGGAAAAACCGTGATAGTAATAGTAAATAAAAGTTTCGTAATTAAATTCCGCAAATATATTAATATATACACGATTATTTGAATGAAACTTGTTTGCCCATCTTAGAGTGTCGCTTTTTCCTTTTTTTCTAATGTTTTGTGACAATTTTCTGAGTTTTTTTTGAAAGAAAACCTTCTGGTTTCACATTAGGTTCTTAATCAAATTTACTTGTTCAACAGTGAATTTGGCACTTTTAATGAGGGAAGTTATTATTTCAGAGAACTCTTTTCCATAGATTTTTAAATAAATCAAAAAAATCAAATTATTAATTATTTTAATTAATTTTTTGGTTATTTTTTGATATGCGGTTTTGTCTACTGCGTTTGTAGATTCTATTAAAGGTTAACCGGTTAATTTAGTCACGTGGAATTTTTTTAACTGGTAAATTCGATCGTTCTTTACTTACAAAATAATCACGCGCTGTTGAATTTTATTATTATACACTTAATAGATGCTAAATGATTACAGTCAAACCTCACCACAGCGGATTCATGGTTCCAGCCAAAAAAATCCATTATTATTATTATTATTATGACAAGAAATCCGCAGCAGCAAAATTGGTAATAATACAAAGCTCTCTCTATATGGAACCCTCTGTCCATTATATGCATTTTTCTGCTTTCGTTCATTATAGGGAGAAATTAATAATTGAATCAGAGACAGGCGACAAAAGGGAAATTCGTTATAGAGAAATTTACTTAGTGTTCATTATAGAGAGGTTTAGTATAGTGCAATAAATTAATAAACTAAATACAAAAATAAATAAATGAATAAATGAACAATACATAAGAAAATGAAAATTATTTGTTGAAATAAGATGTAATATTTGGTTGTATTATCCAATAATTTCACTTTTTTCAATGGTTTAAATGCTTTAAATTCTTTACAATCTATTTCTAAATCACTTTGTTGAAGAAATTAAAAGCTATTTCAAAGGAAATTACGGCATCTTTCGTTGAAACTAGACATAGTGTTACTCTCAACAACTATTATATTATTAACATCATTTTGAAATCTCTTTGGCTATATTTCTTGAATTTTTAATTTCATTATTAGATATTTCATTTTCAAAGGGAGAATTGCAGTTTTCCTCTATCAATTTTGGTAATTTGGACATTTATATGTCACGTGAATCTGCTGTAATATAGAAAGACCCCATCAAAAATCTGTGGAACAAATTTATTATTAGTAGTAGAATCCGTTATCATTATGACAAACGTCTTAATTAATATTAATAAGAGGACAATACTTAAATCTGTTGTAACAAGAAATGTGTTGTGGCGAGGTTTGACTTAATATATAAAAAAAATTAATAAATGGTGGTTAACTGGTTAAAAAAATATCTTAACTGGTTAACCGTTCAATTGTGGTTAACCGGTTAAACAGTTAACGGTGCCAACCCCTAGTGCGTATACACTGGGATTTTTTTGAAATAATGTATAAATCAGTCTTTGGAATTAATAAAATATTAGCAGCAAAGCCAAAGCCCTGGAGGATAAATCATCTTCTTGAACTTCTTAGATCTGCCTGGATTGAAATCTCTTCAGAAATATATAAAAAAATTGGTCGAGTATGTAAAGATTTGGAATACCAAACAATGATAGATCTTTTGGACAATTTAATTCCAGCTGCATTGGATATTTATGCTGTTATATTTTGATCAGGTTCTTTCGAACAATATGTAGATACAATTTTTAGATTGTGGAGCTTTGTTTTGAGATGGGGACAAAAAATTACAATAAAATACCACTTGCCTTTCTTTCTGATTATTTCTATTGGAAAGACAATAACCATCCATTTGGTGATGCACTAAGATCCTTTCTTGTCAATTTCAATGATTATTATGTTGAAAATTGGCATAGTAAAATCAGAGCCAATACTAATCCACAATATTCAGCTGAAGCAATAACATTACAAGCATTAGTGTTAGAAGCTCAGGATCAATCATTTATCAATGTATTTAAGAAATCAAAAAAATACCCTTACAAAGAATCCACATTAGATTTTCTTAAATATAAAACAAGTTTATTCTTAATTGATTATTTTCATAGAGTTTACCTAAATATGGGAAAAAGCAAAAAAATTATCAAAAAAGAATATTATTTAGCAACCTTGAATAAAAAAATCAATTTGAAATGCATTCCAATGGGATATCATACCAGTAAACCACCATCTTCCAATGGATGTGATTATTGCAACCTTGGTTTTGAAAATAATTATGATCAAAGTGCATTAATGCTGATATGTGGTCATGGATTTCATAAAAATTGCTATGAAATGAAAAATAATCAATGTATCTATTGCTTGGAATTTATAAAGCGGGTATAATTTCCAATGTATCTTCTTATATAAAAAGACTAGAAAAAGAAAGTTTGACTGATTCATTGAATGATGATGATGAATTTGAAGAGCCTGATGTAACAGGAGATGAGGAGGTAGAGGAAAATATAACTGAAGAACAAAAAATAGTTTTAGACTTTAAAAATGCTTTTGATTTAATTAAAAATTGGTAAAAAAAATTATTTAATTATTTTAATTCGAATAAAATGTTTACATACACATAGTGTTTATTTCAAACTTTAGTTCTCATCTAACTTTTGATCTAGAAATGATCTTTTGATCTTATTTAATCTACTAGTAAAGGCAAACATAAAAAACGTTTCTATGCAAAAAAATTATTATGTACCTTAATAATAATTTTTTTGTATACATATACGCCTTTTTCTATTTTAAAACAATTGAAATCACATGTTTCACAACATAAAAAAGATCAACAATCGATTTTGTCACAAAGTGATAAAACGAGTGTCCATTATGCTTGATCAACCATTGTGACCAACCCCAGTAAACCATGGATCAAAAAAATTTTTTATTGGTTTCAATGTTGATCATCACAAAATGTCCAATAAGTTTTCCTATTACTATAATAATAATAAATTTTAAGTCACCTAATTCGGACATTTTCCGAAAGGCAAATCCTTTATCCATGGAATAACAATGGGTAAAGCTTCTGCCTTTCGGGGTGTGTGGCGTGGATATTTCTGATGTTGATCTCCGGGATTTTGTCCGGATAACTCACTATGTGATCGACAAACTCATGGGTAGGATAATTATAATATATCCCTCTACAGGCAAAACCTTTATCCATGATGACAAATGGATAAAGGTTTTGCCTGTTCGGAAAATGTCCGAATTACCTGTTTTAAGTATTTTAAATGTGAAATGAATATTTGTTACTAAGGGATGAGTATATGTTAATATGGGATGAGTTATGGGATGAGTTTTGTTTTTTGAAGAATTTTAAAAGAAGATTTTATTCAAAAAACACTTTCAATAACTACTATACAGAAGAATACACATATAGAATAACACAGGAGTTATTGAATGCGTCTCATGTAGCTTCGCCTTTAAGACAATTATTGATTTTGGAAAAGTCAAATTTTGATCCCCGAATTTTGTATTAAATTATCACGTGATTCACTCTACCCTTTAAGGATATCCCTAAAAAGAGCAAAACACACTTAAATTCTACTTAATTCACACTGATGTTACACTTAAACAATACTTAATTTCTACGCAAATTTAAGTATGTTTTGAGAGCATAATAAGGATATTTTAAGTGTGCGAACTTTGCATAGGGTCTCATTTTTTTGGTGATAAATCAAAGGTCACCAAGATGCTGAAGATCATAATCAATAGAATTGTATGTAAACATGGTGGTGCAGGTGCAAAGTTAAGCCCATTAAAATTATACAGGTTACAAATATATAGTAAGTGTTAAAGAATTTGAAAAATGATTGTATAAGAGTTTTATTAAAATTCTTTTATATCAGATAATGAAACAATTGTCTATGAGTTGTTGACCTCTTTTCAAGGGTTGTATATTTTTCATGAAGTCACGCAGTCAAAATTGCCAACTAATAAGGTTGAAGTAGCATTAATATCACATACCATAACAACATTTCTCAAGTTTAGGGTTTGTTTTTTTCCCCTGTTCTATACCAACTTATCTTTTTTTATATATATCTAACAAAATTTCATCACTAGGAGTTACTTATGCAGAGTCTAAAAGATTATATTGTGGATACATATATTACATCAATAGATTCCAGTGAAAGCGTAACCAGTTTATCACATGTAGCACAGCAGAAATTCTTTATAAATGATCAGTGTTCGCTTCACATTTTTAAGGAATAAAATTTATCACTTAATAAAAGGGAACTACATCTCTTATCATTTCTTTGTTAAAGGTAATTACTGTGTAATTCCTCGATTCACAGTGTCACCAATCAGGATTTTCGTGTAATAAATTCAAAAAATAAAAATAAAAAGCATATTTTCAATTTCTTCAATTCCAAAAAATGGATCACCAATTTGATTTATATTTTATAACAATAAAAAAAAACTTTTTTTGTAAATATAAACACAGGAAGAAGGGGATGAATACCAAGATCCAACTTACATTGAGACAGATTCCGACGAAGTACTACCTAAAAAATAGTAACTTATATTATATTCGTGTTGGTTCATAATTTATTATTTATTATCATTTGTAACTTTTTTATTTAAATTTAAAATTTTTTTCAAACAATCAAGGCGAACCTTTAAAAGAAATCGGTAATCACCCATCTATAAGGAAAACCTTAGGTTCAAAAATTAGTGAAAAAATAAATAATGATGTTTTAAAGAAACCTTCAAACTTCCAACCAAAAAAAAGCCGGGTATTGATGAGTTATTTATCGAAGAAAATTTAAATGATGATGATTCTATGCCAAATATCATCATAAAAGGTGATAATAAATGTCAATATAAATTATAACAATGCTTTGTAATAATGTGTTTATATATTCATCGATGCTGTATTGTATATTTTATAAATAAATGGCGATTCTATTTGACATTATGTGTGTAAATTCATGCGCAACGTACTAATGTTAATACACAATATATTAAATAAATATTCTAAATACTCATTCTCAATATTCCTCTTCCAATATATTAAATAAATTATTTTATGATTATGTATAAATTCATTATAACGCGTACATACAAATCGGAATTTTTTATTTTTTGAATTTATTACACGAAAATCCTGATTGGTGACACATAGTGAAACGGGGAATTATTTTATAAAAAATGTGATAAGAATCAAATGACAAACTTTAAACCATTATAACTCTTTCATTTTAATAAAAAATCCTCTATTACATCTTTCTTATGTCCTATAGAATAAAACTATAGATTTTTTTTTATCTTGCATGGTAATTGAGCTTATACATTTTAAAGTTTAGCCAAGATTTTTGATATCTTTAGATGATCGGCACCATATTATCAGTGTTGTATATATTAATATATCAGAGAAAATTTTGTATAATAGTAATAGTATTTATTATATTTTTGGTTTTATTATTTTTTTTTTTGAGTAAATATATTAAATTTTTTTTTTATAGGATAACATTTTAAATTAAAGAATAAAAATTTTTCTATAACAAAAAAATAAAATTAATTAATTAAATATTATTATTATTTTTATTTTTATACTTTTAGATTATTATTATTTATCTGGCTAATTTATTTGTCCATTTCATGTATGACTGTGAAGAAAGTACTGCATTAGTAACTTGTACTCGTTTACTTCTTCTCACTTCAATTGTCATACGAGGTGTGGTCAAATCCTATAAATAATTTATTTATTTAAAACAAATAACAAACTAATATATATATTGTAATCACTAAGGTATAATTGATCAATCTTACCTGTTGCCTTTTCATTAAACAAGCTGAAAGTTCTTGATAGCGATTTAAAAGTTTACTCTTCAATACAGATTCTCTGTTCCCTTTCGTGTTAAGCCACTTCATCAATTGATCAATCTAAATAAATAAATTAATGAATAAGTAAATAGATTAATAGAAATCCCAATTACATGAATATATATCAAAAAAATATTTGAAGAATTACTAACATCTGATACGTCTTCATAGTAACCCCATTGTCCAAAATTCATACCTGAATCTTCAGCTTTTTTTCTTTTGTAATAGTGTTGCACATCTCTATCAGTTAGCATTCTCAAATCTTGTTCCTGAGGAACTTGTACCCAAATTTTACCTGTACCATATTTTTCTCCAACTGCTATACCTAAACCATCAAAATAAAAATACTTGTTATAAAATCTATCGTATCCTAAAGGTATAGAACGAGGCATTGCATATTTTTTCTTGTCCTTTTCAATTTGTTCTTCCTAATTTATCAATTGTTTTTTTATTAAGAAAAGAATCTATAAAAATGATAACTTTTAGAAACATTATCCTTCTTTGATATACCTTTCTTTGTAATGATATTTCTTCATCTTTAAGTTGTTTTAGGATCAAAGCCTTGTCGTATTTTTTTTCGGTTGGTTTTTTTATGTCAGAATTCCCACTTTTCTCAGCACTCAAAACTGGCATAATACCTTGTGCAATTTGACCAATGGAAGATGTGCTAATTTTAACAACAATAATAAAAAATGAAAAAGATGTAAGAGTTTCGTTAAATGACAAGAATGACTAATGATGATGATGGTGGTTATGATGATAAAAGCATTTGATTTTGATAGATGTTTCCTTACATCTGTCTTTTTTCCCTTAAAATTTCATTTTTTTCTTTATTTAAATCAGCTCTCTTTTCAACAGAACTTTCAATGTGCTCGTGGACAATTGATGCTTTTGTGGCTGTGTTAACCAAAAGATCCAAAATTTGTAACTTGGAGGTAATATCAAGGCTCATATAATTTTCTTCAATATCCTCATTTACATTTCCAACTAATTCTAATAATATTTTATCCAAGAATGGAAAGATTTCGTGAGCTTGTACCTACCAAAAATAATAAGCAAAGAAAATAACCAATTATTACAATCTTTCAAAGAAAATTAAATTATTTAGTTATTTAAAATATTTAAAATTATTTAAAATTACATCATAAAGAAACCCGACAAGAATATCTTCCCATTGTTTCCTTCTTTCTGTCAAAGGAATTAATCTTTTGTCCCAATTTCTGCCTAAATTATCAAGAAATTTAATTGAAGCATCGGATAATTCATTTATATTATCTTCCTCTTTCATTTCTATTGACTCATCTTTTAAGGTGGGACCACGAGAACCAAGTTGGCCTTTTTTTCCTTTAGATTGCAAACGATCTTTAATAATAGCATTTAATAATGCCACATGTAATTCTATTATAAGAAAGCATACTGGTTGTACTTTGTCATGTAAGAGTGCCAATTCAAAATCATCTAGATTAAAAAATGAAACACCAACGGATTTTCTATGCAAAGGAGGCAAAAGAATGAAAAGAATTATATTTAGTATTTGTGTTATTTTGAATTAAAAGGTTATTATTTGTTATAATTATAATTAAATTTACCCAAATATATTGAAAAAATTCCATACACTTAAAAATGTTCCGACAGATTCTTGAGGCACTCTTAAATCCATTTGCAATTCTGGTTTTTTTTGAAGAAGGCTCTTATCAAGGGGAACTTCAAGATCTTCAATTGGATATTTAACTATAAAATAAATATTGAGTTAATCAATAATTTAGATCATAATATTTAAAATAATGTAAAATCATAAATTATATATATATATATAGCATACTTTTCTTACGCTCAACTTTTATACATGATTTTTGTTTATTAAAAAAATAAAATTATTATTATTAATTATTTTCTTTGAAAAAAAAATGTTGCCTTTTGAACTTTCTACTATATTTATATTTTAACTGTTCACCTTTTTTGTTTGTTGATTTCTTTTGATCCAACTGCCGGGAATTGTTTGGTTTCGAATTTGGCTTTGCTTTTTTTGAAGGATTACAACTAGATGTCGATTTGCTCTATATATATGCATATGAATATTATTATTATATGTTGTATTGGTGTTTATTTAAAAAACAAAAATATTGTTTTTTATAAACCCAACCTTTCTTTTTCGACTTTTTTCTAAGGCGGCATCTTTTACTTGTTGTAAATCATCTGGTAATTTAGTTGCCATTTTATATTTTTTTGCAATCTTGGGCTTTTTTAGAAAAGAAAATACAAGTGTGTGTTATTATCGCTGATATTAAAATTAACTATTGGTTTTATTTAAATATAAATATAAGTACTTTAACCACCCACGGCGCATGAAGATAAGTTTCTCTTGTTGCAGATTCCTTAATGAATTGACGTATAATTGTTTTTGTAAATGCCAACTTATCACGACTTTAATTAATCATAAAATAATAATTAATATATTATTAATATCATATATAGTTACTATTACTATAGATCCTTTCTCATTAAATAATGAATATTTTTCCGAACCTTAATGCTTCACTACCATTAATAGTCTTGATGAGAAATTTTTTATTTCCATTTTTATTTTGTTGTTTTACTGGCTTTCCATCTTTGTCCAATAATTGAAGATGATAAATAGAATTTAACGAAGATGACTCTTTATAAGATTTGTGATCACTTGAATCCGATTCATTGTTAGAGTCAGCAGTAATTACATCAGCGATTTTTGCTTTATTCCTAATCAACGCCAACAACCACAATAACAAGAGAAGCTATCAATAAAATACTGCATAAATGTAATTTTTTCACTCAAAAAAAAATAACTACTTTTTCCCATCAATAACTACAGTGACAATTTCTCCTATGGTATAATGTTCTTTAAAACTCTCGAATATTATTGTGACTAGATCATCCAATCGTTCGGCGCCTTTTAATTTATTAAAGGTATTAATATAATATATAATATTTTAGAAATAAATGATGATAATAATAATGAAATAGTTACTGAATTGTACTATTTCTAAAATTGGTTTTTTTAATCCATTTGGAAACTTTTCATCTAGCTGTTCACGATGTTTCTTTTCACTTTCAAGTGCATCAGCATATGTAAGGTTTAATTTTCCTGTAACTGCACACTGCCATAATGGTTGATTGTATAAAGCGATATTTTTCAAATATTCACTAAAAAAAAAATAACATGTTGAATTTTCATTTGATCAATTGTAATTTGATGCAAAAATGGTATACTTTTTAAAGTATTTTCAGCATTAAATAAAACTGCATAAAAAAAAACCCCCATATATCATAAGAAACATTACATAATATAGTTTCTGAAAGATTACCTATAATCTAAAAATATTTGTCCAGTATAGGGAATCAACCAGACTTGCTGTTCTTTTTGTTCTTCGGAATCAAATAACTCAAGTTCTTGCGACGTGTTTATAAATTTTTTCTTGTAAACAGGCATATTTTCTTATATTTATAAACAAAAAATTTGAATAAACAAAAAACAAAACATCGTTCATTTATATTTGGGTATTTTTTATTTTTAATAAACATTTATTGTAACACATTTGAAAATTTTCAAATTTCAGATATACAGCAAACATGATGGCTATTATCTGTTATTTTGGGCTTTATAATTCTGATGAGTAAATCAGTTAACTGATTCTTTGATCTGTCTCCTCCATTTCAACACTCATGCTCTAAACTTCGTACAGCTTTCTGGCATTTTTGATCTAAACAAGAATTGCCTTGAACATCAATTACATCAATTGTACTACTATCGTTAATAAATTTTAAATGAAGTGCACGCGATACTCGTACGTTGCTGTATGTGTGTGATGATAAATCTATGAAGGGCGAAACTCCTTTTGATTG
This sequence comes from Entrophospora sp. SA101, assembly GCA_958430865.1. Lineage (NCBI taxonomy): Eukaryota > Fungi > Glomeromycota > Glomeromycetes > Entrophosporales > Entrophosporaceae > Entrophospora > Entrophospora sp. SA101. Next base: position 45,372 of record CAUDNR010004219.1, on the reverse strand, counting down.
GCTAATTTAATTTTCACATACAGTCAAACCTTGTCATAACGGATTTCGATCTAGTACAAATTTAGAAGGTATCTGCAGAAATATTGTATTTGATTGGATATTTCTGCAGATACCTTCTAAATTTGTACTAGATTGAAATCCGTTATGACAAGGTTTGACTGTACGTGGAATTTGCAAATAGATTTATTTTTTATTTTGATTAACGAAAGAATACAACTCAATCAAATCAGTGCAACATACTTTGTAACGATTTAGAAATATTGAAAGAATTGGCAACGATACTATCTCTCTCTGGAAATTTCGAAAGAAAAGGAAAATTTTCGTTTCACAAAATTGATTGCGTTGTATAAATCTTTTGATCACTCCCAATTTTTTTTAAAAACATTCAGAGGTTGTATTTATAAGTAAAAAAAAAATGAAAAAGAATCACTTGATTAAAATCAAGCCTTTTCCAAAAATGTGTTGTTAAAGAAAATTAATTAAGCTTTTTTTGAAAAAAATCCTCTCCTACTACTAAAAATACCAGCAAGAAATTAATCCATTTTAACAAGAAACAAACATTTGCCGTGTCACGACCACCCTGGTGGCGGAGCATCTTTCTTTTTTTGTTTAAATAAAATTAAATAAATATTAACGTGTTACGAATTAATTAATAAACAATAATAAAATAAATAAAAATAGAGATTAAATTGTCCCGGAATTTAGAGATTCGGCCAAAAGATCTTTGTCAAAGTTTAATTCCGGTAACAATATTTTTATCCCAACAGGGATAAACAAATAATCAATTCAATTGTCATTTAATTAAATGCACATTTTAATTTTAGTAATAAACAAATAATCAATCCAATTGTCAAGTAAATGAATAATAAATTTCAATTGTCAATTGATTAATTAAATGCATAATGCTTTTCTTAAGTAATTAAATAATCAATTAGTTAAATGCGCAGCACTTTGTTTTTAGTAATAAACAAATAATCAACTCAATTAAATGCATGTTTTATTTTTAGTAATAAACAAATCAATGATACAATCCAAAAAACAGGATAAATGATAGTAATATTAAATAGCATCTTTAGCTAATAAACAATAAACAATTCAATTGTCAATTAATTAATAATAAAATGATGCTTTTCTTATAAAAAAGTAAACAAATAATGTGATTTTTTCAATCTTTTCAAAAAAAAATTTATTCAATTTCCTTCCAATTTCCTTTGGCAAATAATACAATATCATCATCCATTATAAGAAATCAAAAGAACATTTTAAACCAAAAAACAACTTTTTTTCTCAACCATTTTTTTTTTCATGATTAGAATTTTGTCAATTCTGTTTTATCATTTCAATGTTAATACATACAAGCAAACAAAAAGCTCCCAGTGATGACAAAGTAGAGATTCTTGCAAAAAAACACAAAATATTAATATAGAAACAGATATACCATATGCAGAATCTTCTAAAAATGCAGCCAAAAGAAAAGCAAATGAGGACATAAACAAAGAACAACAACAACAAAAAATCAAGTAAATATTTACCATTTATCTGCTTTATTTTTTTAGGAATATCCACTTAATATATATTTTTTAAATATCTAGAATGTCCTTGTCCAACTTGTAAGGGGAGTGATCATTCACGTTCTTCAAGCAACCTTTGTAAATTTCAAAAACATCATGCATCCAAATCTGTTCAAGAAAAAAAACACAAAATACAAACGATGCACAGTAAAAACAGGACTTGGAGGATTCCTTAAAGATAAAGATCTTGAGCCTGCAATCCAAAGTGCTGTTGAAAGATTGACTCAAATTGTTTTTGAAGGCTCTCGATTGGCTAACCAAACAGCACTTTATCACATGACCCTTGGTGATCAATTTCCTTTCAACACAAGTGAAGGTGCTTTCAAGTATATGAGGCAATGTTTCCAAGCTGTAACTACATCCCAAAACACCCCTGACACCACCAATGAACCCATCATAAATAATATTCGAGATACCCTCTATACACAATATTGACCTCAAGGAATGAGTTGGACAAATAAAAATCATTAGTACAACTTCTCTCCTCTGCTGCATGACAATATGTTACAAATTGTCAGAACCACATAACAACAAATCTCGATAACTGACTTAAAAGATGGATAAAATATAAATTATTTAAGATTCATCAATTTCCTTTACCCAAAAAACATATCAACACCATTATAAACCATTCCATCACTAACTTGAAAAATCAAGATCTCCCTTCCCTCCCTTCAAACACTATTGATAAACTCTCTACATCACATCTGCAATACCTAATTTACCTTACTACCCACATTCAATGTATTCATTTGAAAGTGCAACAGACATTATTCCAAAATCAAGCTCTTGATGATGTGTCTGTAAAAGCATCCTGGCGGTCATATCTTTCAGGTCTTCATAAAATCCTGTGCACCTTTACCAAACATAACAGGAAACGTGGTCTCTGTCTCTTCACACTTCTGCCTGAATACTCTTTCCAACAAAAGTACATATTAGTTGATACTGATGCTTTATATTATATGTACAAATCAATTGAAAAAGTAGGAGTAACAACCATTCAAAGATTCAGAACTGAAAAGGAAATTTGGTGGATGGAAGCATTTAATATTAATAAAGTCACCACCCAAAATCGAATCTTTGCTTACTCCATACAAACTGATGGTCTTGCAGTATCAGTTGGTCTGCAGAAGAAAGTTGATGATGATCAAGAGGCTGTTGATGAAGAAAGATTAAATATTGATTTAAATAGATGCAAAGTATTTGGACTGGATCCTGGAAGAAAAGATCTGTTTACGGCAGTGAGTTCAGATGAAAAAGTTGTGAGCTGTTCCAACAAGGAGTACTGGAACTTAGCAGGGTATGTTCGTGCTTGTAAAAAACGTGAGTTGTGGTTGGAAAAAAATAAATATCTTCAGGCTGTTATTCAAGGTGAGCTATACTTTGTTAATTTAATTTGCT
>CAUDNR010004219.1:23800-40976 GCA_958430865.1 Entrophospora sp. SA101 | reverse complement strand
AAAAACCAGCCGATAAGTTTTGAAGCTTGAGTCATGAACAATAAAACTTATCGGTTAAATTTTTTAAAATGATATAAATTTTTTTTGTTTTAGTATTTTGAAGTTGACCAATTGTTACAATAAGCAATTAGATGATCTGCACCGTACCATTACTAAGAGGACTAATTTCGGCCAACACCTATCTATCTATGCACTTGAACCTTCATATCCCATTATTCGAGTTTTCTAAATTTGTACTAGTTACACAAAAGTAAATATAATAAGAAAACCAACTAGATTATAGATTATAATGGGATAAACTGGCTTCATGTTTTGATAAAGATGATAATTTCAAAATTTACAATTCACGAATTTAGCATAGTGGAAGTTTGTTGCTACACGAAATGTTATACAGAACCCATTGCTCCTGAAACTTCAACATTATTATTATGTTACCTCTCTAAATTGGAGATCAAGTTCAGATCCAATTCAAATCTAGTTTATCACTTACTTTTTTATTGCCAGAATGTTTGCCGTGTATTGAAAGTTACGTTGCACAAATATAAAAAATTCGTGTAACATTTCAAATATAAAAAGGGTTTGTGTTACAATCCTCTAATTTTTCTGTTTAATTTTTTGAAAAAAAAAATGTTTAAAACTAAGTTTACGGAAACGTTTAAAGAAATTGGATTGAAATATCCAATTGTTTCAGCTCCAATGGCAAGAGTAACTAGTGTTGAATTAGCTGTTGAAGTTAGTTTAGCTGGAGGTTTAGGTTTAATTCCAGCAGGTATATATAATATATATATATATTATATATATACTGTTATATATTATATATATTTGATAAATATTATTGTTAATGATTAGGATATATGAGTGCAGATGATATAGAAAAAGATTTAATTAAAGCAAAGGAATTGTTATCATCCTCTTTAAACAATAAAGAGGAGGGTGATTTATTAGTATTACCAATTGGAGTTGGGGTACTTACATTTGATTTGGATAATCATCCTGAAACACTTTCAACAATATTAAAATATAAACCTGCAGCAATTTGGTTTTCGTTTGGTGATTATTCAAAATATGTGAAATTGGTAAGAGAATCATCGCCTAAAACAAAGATTATTTCACAAATTCAAAGTATCGACATGTTAGTCAAAAACATGACCTCGACCCCTTCTTCCAATTATTCTTCTGTTGATGTGTTAATAGTGCAAAGTTCTGAATCAGGAGGTCATGGAGCAGTTAAAGGAGGCAATCTAATTACATTATTACCAGAATCAATTGATAAATTGAAAGAGTTGCATCAGGATAAGAAAATCAATTCAATCCCACCAGTGTTGGCTGCAGGTGGAATAAGCGATGGAAGGGGTTTAGTGGCAGCTTTGTCACTCGGTGCATCAGGGATTGTTATGGGTACAAGGTTTATTGCCTCGAAAGAAAGTTTGTCACCTGATAATGCAAAATCCCTTATTATAAATACAAACGATGGCAATAATAATACAATCAGAACCAAGGTTTTTGATAAACTTAAAAATATTCCATGGCCTGGAGAATTTGATGGAAGAGCTTTAAGAAATCAAACCACAGATATTATTCTTGATAACGACAAAGAAAAAGAAGAATTCGAAAGAATTAAAAAAAACTATTTTGGTGGTGTTAAAAATAAAGACTATTCATATGTTGTAAGTTGCTGTTGTTCTTCTTTTGAGGGTTTTTTTTCAGGGGTTTTTTTTTCTTTAAAAAATTTTCTTTTTGTGCGCTTTGTAAAATAGGAAATTTATGCTGGAAGTGGAGTTGGATTGGTTAAAGAAGAACTTTCTGCAAAAGTATATTTTGTTCTTTCTAATTTTTAATTTTAAAAATAAAACAAAATAGTAATTCTTTGTTATTATTATTATTATTAATATTATTAATTTAGGAGATTGTCGAGTCAACAATAAAATCTGCAGGAAAAGTAATTGACGAATTAAACCATTTATTTCATCATGAATAAAATGAACCTTGGTGTAACTTGACGATTTGACAATTTGATTATTATGCATGCAATATAGTTATCGTATCAGTTTATCATCATCATCATCCGTCAAATAAAAAATATAAATTCATAAAAAAAAAATTTTTTTTGATTTCCAATTTTTCAATTAATAAATTATGACTCAAGTAAAAAAAATTTGCTGCCTTGGTGCTGGTTATGTTGGTAGATATCTATTATATATATTAATTTATTATTTTATTAATTGCGATATAATTTCTCTGATGGAAGATTTGTTAAAAGAGCAAAAAATATTTTCTTTATTTAAACACTTCAGAATGTCAAAACTACCCATAATTCAACATCATAATTTTTTTTTAATTTTTCTCAAAATTATAAATATATTCTTTTGAATGAATTATTTAGGCGGACCTACATGTGCGGTCATCGCTTACAAATGTCCGAATATTAAAGTGACCATTGTTGATTTGAATCCTGCTCGCATTGCAGCTTGGAATTCTGATAAATTACCAATTTATGAGCCAGGTCTTGATGAGATTGTATTTGCACGTCGTAATGAAAATTTATTCTTTACAACCGATGTAGAAAAGGCCGTCATAGAAGCAGATTTGATTTTTGTTTCAGTAAATACTCCAACAAAAAAAACTGGTCTAGGCGCTGGTTATGCTGCTGACCTTGCGTAAGTTTAATTTCATGTGATTATCTAATTTAATTTGTGTGATTCGCTTGATAATTTATTCGATTTTGATCAACAAATTAATTTATCACATAAATCAACAACCTATCGTTTTTAAAGTTATGTCGAGTCAGCTACAAGACAGATTGCAGACGTGGCAAGAAGTTCAAAAATTGTAGTTGAAAAATCTACTGTACCATGTCGTACAGCAGAAAGTATGAGAACAATTTTAGAAGCAAACTCCAGGGATGGTATTCATTTTGACATACTATCGAATCCTGAATTTCTTGCTGAGGGTACTGCAATTAATGATTTATTAAATCCTGATCGTGTTTTAATCGGTGGTTTACAAACACCCGAAGGAACAAAGGCTCAAAAGGCTTTGGTAGAAGTATATGCTAATTGGGTTCCTACTGAACGTATCATTACAACTAATTTATGGTCATCTGAACTTTCAAAATTGGTAAATACTTATATATATAAGATATTTATAATTATTAATATCCAATTATTATTTAATTTGCATTACATGACATATTTACACACATATAGGCAGCAAATGCTTTATTAGCTCAACGTATATCATCAATTAATGCATTGTCTGCAATTTGTGAAGCAACAGGTGCTGATATTGATGAAGTTGCATATGCTTGTGGAAAAGATGTACGCATTGGTCCAAGATTTTTAAAGGCATCAGTTGGATTTGGTGGAAGTTGTTTTCAGAAAGATATATTGAATCTGGTTTATCTATCTGAGCAACTAAATCTTCCTGAAGTTGCTGCCTATTGGAAAACTGTTGTCGATCTAAACGAATATCAGAAAAACCGATTTATTTCACAAATCATCAAAACATTGTTCAACACCATTACCTACAAAAAAATTGCATTGCTTGGTTTTGCATTTAAAAAAGATACCGGTGATACCAGAGAGTCTGCTGCCATCACTTTATGTAAAGCTTTTATTCAAGAAAAAGCCAAAGTTCATATTTATGATCCAAAAGTTAGCGAAGAACAAATTCATCTTGATTTGACTGAACCTGGTGTTGTCAATAATATCAATGAAGGTACATACATATATGTGTGTGTGCGTGTGTATATATATATGTGATTTATAATTATTTATTTATTTAAACCTTATTTATTATAGTAAAGAAATCTATCACTATTAGCAAAACAGCTTATGAAGCATCTGAAGATGCTGATGCCATAGTTATTACAACTGAATGGGATGAATTTAAGGTTTGTTTCAATCAATTAATCAATTAACAAAAATATTTAATATTGATTCGTCATTAAAAATACTTGATTTTTATAGACATTGGATTATAAAAGAATCTATTCAAAAATGCATAAACCAGCTTTCATTTTTGATGGTCGTCTTATTCTTGATGCCGAGAAATTAAATTCTATTGGTTTTAAAGTATTCACCATTGGTAAAGCTAATAAATAATAGTTAGTTAAATAGTTAGAAAAATATAAATTTAATTTAATCTTTTTTTTTTTTATTAATTATTAAATATTAAATTTTGAAATTGATTTTTGAATAATTTAATTGTTTTATAACAAGAGCAACAACCATAGTGATAGAAATATATGTATATATATTTAAAAATTGGTTTTAGATTATATATATTTATAATAAATATTATAGTAAATCGGGACTTTTATTTAATTAACAAGTGCAAAATCATATAATGAATGATCAAACCATTTCGTTAATCCTCTTGGCCAGGAGATACTCACTCACTCCCATTGGATCTTTTCAACATTGAGGGTGCGTTAAATAAATGTTTTACGATATATATTGACTGGTGTTGATGATTTGTATAATAGATTTTTGAGAAGAGTAGTAAAGCGGAATGAGAAGTTGAGAGCAATCTTGATGCACCAGCAACAGCAATAGCAGTTGCTGAATGAGGAGGATACGCTTGAATGAAATACACTATGGGTTGATACACTCAACAGCATCATGGATTTTGATACTAGTGATCTTGCCATTGATAATTCTATAGGATCGCACAAGCCTAGTCTGTTGGAAACAAGTATACGAGGACCAGTGTTCATTAATATCTTCTATTCTGCTCCCTCATCTTGTCACCACCTTTATGAGCATGTCCTTTTATGTGCAAATTAACCCCTGTACTAGCTGTGCCAATTAACATAACCGGCAGGATAAATGAATGAATTTTGGACATTCAAGTCGATGAGAATATGAAGATTGGGAGAGCAAGGGTGTGATGGTTGCTACATTTGATGCAAATCCATCAAGTTGCGAGACAGTTGATGGTGATTGTGATGATGATGTTCATGATAATCTTGATTATTTTGAACTTCTTTTTCTTTTACAGATTCCTTTCTGAAGCACCTAGTTTTTTATTTATGTTCTTTGTATGGGGCTGTTGATTGTGTTTATTCTTCAATTGAGGCTTGGAATATTCAAAAATCTTCAAATCTTGGTCATGAAATTCAGGGTGCGGATGTGCATGCGCTAACCAAATTTGGATATTATATGCAGATTTTTATAAAAATTTATTGACGCAGTCGAATTTCATACACCAACAAGCCTAAGTTTGCAATAAATTTAGAAGCCCGATGTGTGCAAATTAATATATAAATGCATCTTTGTTATTTTTAATTATATCGCAAAATACCATTTCATGATCTCATGTAATAATAAAAAATTTTATAATTTTAAATCAAGCTCCAAAACATATTGTTTAAGGTGATTAGTCCAAAGTGGTCTACATTGGACAACTGTCTTGCGCTGAGTATGAAGATCCTGCTCTTGATAATCATTGTACAGTTCCTTCGGTACAACAAAATAAAACTTAATATCCAAATTTTCATTTTCGTTAATAAGTTTTCGCAAGCGATTTATGTTGATAGGATGATTCTTGGCAATCGTCATTTGAAAAAAATATGTTGGGGTGAATAATTGCATCAACTGATGCAAAATTTTTTTGAGTTGGTATACAGTACTTGTTAGGTGCAATCTCTTTAATGTTGTTGAATAATAATTTGTCTCTTGCAGGCAATCTAAATCTGGAATTACCATTCCCAAAGGAAGAAGTTTGTTCAAATAAAGGACGAGTCCTAAAAGATTTTCCACTTAGCAATTTCTGATGAGCGATCTGCTCAAATATTGCACCGCGGAGTGTACTGTATTCATTTATTAACGAACTACTTTCTACAAAATTCAGCAACTGATTTCTATAATGAGTTGTGAGTCTACCTACTACCTTCTCGGAAACATAATCAGATGCAAACTCTAGGATTGACATTGTATAAAAAGGTCTATCTTTTCCCATTTCCGGTTTAATTACTGCACTACCTTTACCTTTATCTAGTTTAGTTACCATGGAAGTTTTTGATATAGAAGATTCATGTATATTACCTATTTCTTCTTCTACTTCCACTTCTACTACACCTTCCTCACATTCCCCTGCTTGTGGTACATTTGTAGAGATATGTACAATTCTGTGTCTGGTATCATCATCATCTGTGGTTTCACCAACAAAGTTCAATATTCTTTGATTAACAGTGCTAATTGCCATTTGGAGAAGATCTTGTTGACTATCATTAAGCGCATAATACAATGTATAACGAGGAATCCCGCCCCATTTATTGTATAAGCTTTGAACCAATTCTTGATTAAGATCAGGAAAAAGTTTATCTTTGCATTTCTTGATTTCTACATATGACCACACTGGCATATACCGAATAATTGTACCAAGCTTGTCGAATTTGTGATAGTAATGCTTCTGGGGTGAACAGATAAGAATTGTCTTTGCATGAATATCTGATGGTTCTCGGCCATCCACAATATACCATACATCTCTTTTCATCAGAAAATCATTGAATTCATAAATATTATCTTGGTAAATATGATAAACAGCTTCTTCACTGAAAAGAATTGGTGTTTTGTTACATTTGTGATATATAACTGTCTTATTTCGCATTGCAAGCAGATGAAGTAGGTAATAACCAAAGAAGGTCTTTCCAATTCCCGGATTGCCAGTAATACGCAAACGGCGGATATTGTCATCCTCAAGAATAATCTCTGAAAGGTGAATATAGCAATCACGGATGAACAGAGCAGGTGGATTGGAACCTTTATCATCATCACCTAAAATATAGGAGGCCTCTTTAGACAACCGAAGAAACTGGTTTTCTTTTGTTCCACTCTTCAAAGCGTTCCAAGCCCCCAGTTCTTCATTGCTATCACCAATTCTTCTTCGCTTGTTGGAGATATCTATATATATATAAAATAATGCAGACAAAAACGAAGCAACAGCCAACAAAAAGTTTTATTTTATACTTTGATTAAATTACTGTGGGAACATACCAGGCTTCAAAAAGTCCAAATAAGTTCTCAAGTAATTGCATTTGTCTTCATCAGTATCAAAGACAGCTAGGGCTTGCTCTACCTGATTTGCTCGATTGACATCCCCACTGATATAGGCGGTTATTTAGTAAGATCCTCTTTAGGTAATTCTTGAGAGAACTTTAAAGTAAGGCGCTTTATCTCTAGATAGACTGTTGACATGTCTCTAAAAAGAATAGTAATTAATTAGTATTACAAACAGAAACAAGTTTACAATGAGAATGCAAAAGTGAGCAATCAATGATCAATGATCATTATTGTTATCAATTATCAATTAGGTTATCAATTATCAATTATCAATTATCAATTATCAATGATCAATGTTATACAACGCAACCATTTTCGTGAAACATCAAAAACCTTTTTTTGTATCAAAATTCCCATTCAAAAAAAAATAAAAAATATCAATTGACGTTGTACTGGTTTAAACAGATCCAAGGTAATTAATTAATTTTGCTTGATTATGCGTAACATTACTTACTCCCCAACTTTAATTGTATGTAATGGGCCGAAAAAAAAAAAATCAACTAAATCAACAACAAAATCAACAAAACGAACAGGACCAACAGAATGAGAATCAGAATGAACAGAACCAAAATAATATATTTTTAGAAGCTTTAATTGATGTAGATGATCCAGAAAATATCATAAATAATAATAGTAGCAGCAATAATAGTAATAATAACAGTAACAGTGATAATAGTGGTAATAAGACTAACACTAATAATAGTGTCTTTAACAACAATAGCAGCAATAGTAGCACCAATAATAACGAAGAACTTAGCAGAGAATTTTTGGAAAGTTTTTTAGATGATGTTGCAAAAATTTATGATCATGGTAAAACGTTTTTGACTTTTAATGAAGAAAAAGAAAATTTATCAAAACAAATTTTGCAAATTAAAGATGAATATAATGATTTAATTAAAGAGAAGGATAAAACAATTGCAGAATTTAAGGAATCAATAGCAATAGTTAAGCTTAATAATATCAGTCTAACAAATAACAATAATGATCTAAATTCAAAAATGTCAGAAAAAGATGCTGCAAATGATAAATTAAGAAAAGAAACAATTGAATATCAAAATCTTTATTCAACGCTAGTAGCTAAATATAATGATTTAGTTCAAGAATATAATAACTTAAAAGAAGAGCTAATACCACAAATAGCTATGAATGTAGGATTGACTGAAACTAATATCAAATATGAAAAACAATATAATCAATATGTCAGTCAGTTGAACAGATTAAAAAAACATAATTCAGAATTACAACTTCAACATGATCGTAATGTTGTAAATAATAAAAAAAGAGTAACATTATTAAATCAAAAAATTAAAGATAGAGATAAGAATATAAATGATTTAAAGAAGTTATTATCAACAATCTCATCATCATCATCATCAAATCCATCAACAATATCAACAACATCACCATCAACAAAAACAACATCATCACTAAAACCATCAACAACATTGCCATCAACAGAAACATCATATATATTTAAAAATCAGAAGTCAATTCAGTTTTCACAAGATCTTTCTGAATTGCAAGATAAAATTCAGAGTTATATTACAAATTTAAGAACTACAATTGCAGAGCTTGATTATAACAATATAGATAATCTTTTAATAAAATATAATTATGTAACTGGAGCCAAAGAAATACAAAGGAACAAACCATTGGTTAAGGCTTTATTGCAAAGAGCAGTTTTTGACAAGTTGATTGAATTATTGAAAGATTTTGGAAGTGATACTTATCAATACAAGCCTCAAAACTTGAGGGGACTTGAATATGATTTATATGAATTGGCAAACAAATTATATGATTATTCATTTGAATCTGATCCATATGAATGGAGAAGCAAGTTGCATGATAAAGCAACCAGATTAGTTAAAAATCGAAATAATAATAATCCATCTTCCACCACCTTTCTTGACCATATCTCATCATCATCATCATCATTAAAAAAAATACGTGAAGAAGTTTTTGATCTTTTGTATACAGTAGGATACAATGATAATAATAACAATAAAGAACATGGATTTATTAAATTTAATAAACAATTGCTTGATCAACATATAAGTCAATATAGAAAAATTATAGATCAACGAAAACAAACTGAACTTGCTACATTATCAGGTGAAATTATAAGAGATTTTGTAAAAATATTTCATTTCACACTTTTGGAAGATTTAGATGATCTTGAAATTTGTTGGATTCTTAATGGATCAGCAATTGATTCAGAATTTATGGAGGGTCAATGGGATTACAACAACATTGATAATTATGTGATAGAAATTTGTAGGTTTCCATTAATTAGATCTTCTAAGAAAATATATTCACTTGCAAAAGTATTTGCTGACAAACTTGATAATTCCAATACAATAATTAAATCCAATACATCACTTGAAGTTATAAAATGGAATGCAAATGCTAAAGATAAATTAGGAACTAAAACATTATTGGTATCTGAAACAAGATTTGGTGGTGGTGGATGGACAACTGAAACAGCAACTGATGATGAATTCGATGAGTTTTATGGGGAGCCCAAATCAGAAACACTAGTAAATGCTGAAAGTAAGGAACTTTCAAAAACTTGTTATGAACTTGTTGAAGAAACAACAACCAAAAAAGGGAAAGTTATTACAGGTAACTCCACTGCTGTAAAACAATCATGTGATAAAAAGAAGCAACATCAGCCATTGGATCTGTATTTAGTACCTTTTTTGGAAGGCATGACACTAAATCAATTGAAACCACACAAAATATCATCTCCAAACAAACCAACGAAGGCTCATTCCATATTTCTGACACACTTTCTGAAATTCTTGAAATTTCTTCTGATACAAAATCTCAATCATTCAAATCTACTATTCAAACATATGCTGTTAGTAAATGTCTCAAGAAAACCACTACACATCACACTTGGTGGTCAACTGCAATTACCATTAGCTATCTTAAATTACATGCTTTTTCTCATGAAACAACTTGGAAAATTCAGTACGAAAAAGCTAGAAAATATCTAAGTGAACAAATCAAAGATGCTGAGCTTGAAGAAGAACTTTTAAAAACTTGTTGCAATCTTGTTGAAGAAAAAACAACAAAAAAAGTAGTTTATACAGAAACAAAAGAAGAAATTGTTGAAAGGAAGAAATAAATTGCTGAAAAAGAACAATATACTACCAAAATCAGTCACGCATTTATTAGTTCTTCCAAAGATGAAAAAGTTGCAAAGAAAGATTATCATCACACTACTACAAATGTTGGTTCTGTGAAACATCATCATGACAAAAAGGTAGAGGAAAAAAAACAAAAAGATACTAAACATAAAAAAGAAGAAACTGAACAAGAAACCATAATTGAAAAAATCAGCCATGTATTTGGTAGTTCCAAAGAAGAAGAAAAGGCTAAAAATGAGGAATTAAAAGAAAAAGAACAAAATACCTCAAAAATTAGTCATGCATTTGCCTCTGAAGACGAAGAAACTATTGAAAAGAAAGAAAAAGATGATCATCACACTACAAAATTTATTGCAGGTGATGTTACTACTGTAAAACATTCATATGATAAAAAAAGAGAGAAGAAACATGAAGAAGAACATTCTGCTACTGAGGGTGTTGTTAGCGGAGTAACCTCTACCATTGGATCTGTATTTAGTGGCTTTTTTGGAAAAATCAATTGAAACCACACACAAACAATCATCTCCAAAAGAAAATATGGGCAGTTTTTTTGAAATTATTATTACATACATAAATGTATATGTTGTACATTATATTGTAAATACAAAAATAATGCTACAGCACTCTGTTTATAACGAATTTATTAATTAATTTTTCAAATCATCCAAACTGGTGATCGTATATCACATCTTCTATTTATTTTTTTTTTAGTAATTAGTATTAGTAATTTTTACGTTTTTAATAATAAATTCCGGTTTGGTAGATAATAAATTTTGATTTAATATTTATGCACCCACTGATTCTGTATCTGCATTTGAATACGTCATAATTGATGATATCGAAAAGGATCACGAAATAGATATACTGTAAATGAGCAAGAAATAATTTTAATGATTACTCCAAATGAAGAAAAATTTCTACACGTTTCAAAATAAAGAAACTTTATTGGTAATAGAATAATTAAACATATACAATGACCAACAATCCAAAAAGTTGCAGCTAAGTAACAACAAATTAACCATTAAAAGTCTTAAAGAAAATAGAATCAACAATCAACACTTGACAACTTTTTGTAATTTTTTTTTATAAATGATCCAATCTATGTGAAGATCTACAAATTTTATATAATGAACTTTTTTAGCCAGCCTGGTTGTTGAGCCAATCTATCGGCCTAATTGGGCCTGCAAAGTTTCGTTATAGAGAGTGTGCACTGTATATATTTTATATAATTGTAAAAACAATAAAAACCCCCCAAAAATTAGAATCCTTTCCATAAAAAAATTTCACGCCGCCATCAGATACATCACTCATAAATTACATTTATGATTAAGTGCCTTTAGTCCACAAAAAGTACACCAACATCGGTTTCAGGATAATTTGACCTCATTTTTGAAAATATTTATCCCAATTTGGCCTGCCAAAATGAGTTGGTGATGGTATCCTTAAGTTTTTATATAATGAGACAGTCAGATATGTATGTATTTCTATAAATTGATCGATTCCTTGTTCCTCTATCACTATTAATAGTGATTGGAACCATTCAAATGAGTAAGTTTGCATGGGTAGATAGATGGAGAAGAACAGAGTGACAATATTTAAGTTACCCAAAAAAATAAACTTTACAAAGATACACATGGGACGGTGATTGTTTTGCCAAAAACGCAATACATAATATCTAATTACGAAATTAATCACGCGTGATGAAATTTATTACGAGCATTGTAGACGAAATTAATTATGGGTGATGTAAAAATCCATTAATTAATCAATCATACATTGGATGGTAGTTGTTATACGTATTACGTACTGTAAAGTCTCGAAATATCATGCCCCCCAAAAGATAGCACCCCTCCCTACTTTGAAACAATTGAAAATCATTTGTTACATAGTCGTAAACAGTTGTAAAAAGGGATGATATCTTTCGAGACTTTACGGTAATACGTAATAGTAATACGTAATTACGAAATTAATTACGCGGGACGAAATAATTTCACACATACTAACATTCTTTGTCTCTCTTATAAAAACACTTTTATAGTCGGAAATTAAACTGTCCATTTGATTATCAGGGTGGTATAGAACTCTGAGGTTTTGTTTATTTGCTTTGATGTAGAGAAAAGTTTTTGACGTTGGTTAATCAATGTAGCGTTAATAACGGGTTGTATATAAAATTTTCAGTTTCTTTGATTTCAAATAGCATTATTCAATTAATTTCGTCGCCCGTAATTAGTTTCGTCACCTGTAATAAATTTCGTAACTACATTTTTAAAGAAGGAAAGTGGAAATTAATTACGATAATTACGAATTGCGTATTTACGGTAATTAGGCAATTACCATCCCATGTATAAATTTATGTGTTAGAATATCAATGGGGATTTCTATCGCTGCAAAATATGATATGTTACACGTAAAATGAATATTTCAAGCCTTGTACAGTATATATTATCTAGTAAATTATGCGTAACGTTACTTCTCAACTTTAAATTGTATGTGATGGGTCGAAAAAATAGAAAAAAAAATCAACAAAACGAGCAGAACCAACAAAAAGAACAGAACCAACAAAACAATCAGAACGAACAGGACCAACAGAATGAGAGTCAGAAGGAACAGAATCAGAATAATATATTTTTAGAAGCTTTAATTGATATAAATGATCCAGAAAATATCGTAAATAATAATAGTAGCAGTGATAATAGTAATAATAACAGTAACAATGATAATAGCATCTTTAACAACAATAGCAGCAATAGTAGTACCAATAATAATGAAGAACTTAGCATAGAGTTTTTGGAAAATTTTTTAGGTGATGTTGCAAAAATTTATAATCATGGTAAAACATTCTTGACTTTTAATGAAGAAAAAGAAAATTTATCAAAACAAATTTTGCAAATTAAAGATGAATATAATGATTTAATTAAAGAGAAGGATAAAACAATTGCAGAATTTAAGGAATCAATAGCAATAGTTAAGCTTAATAATATCAGTCTAACAAATAACAATAATGATCTAAATTCAAAAATGTCAGAAAAAGATGCTGCAAATGATAAATTAAGAAAAGAAACAATTGAATATCAAAATCTTTATTCAACGCTAGTAGCTAAATATAATGATTTAGTTCAAGAATATAATAACTTAAAAGAAGAGCTAATACCACAAATAGCTATGAATGTAGGATTGACTGAAACTAATATCAAATATGAAAAACAATATAATCAATATGTCAGTCAGTTGAACAGATTAAAAAAACATAATTCAGAATTACAACTTCAACATGATCGTAATGTTGTAAATAATAAAAAAAGAGTAACATTATTAAATCAAAAAATTAAAGATAGAGATAAGAATATAAATGATTTAAAGAAGTTATTATCAACAATCTCATCATCATCATCATCAAATCCATCAACAATATCAACAACATCACCATCAACAAAAACAACATCATCACTAAAACCATCAACAACATTGCCATCAACAGAAACATCATATATATTTAAAAATCAGAAGTCAATTCAGTTTTCACAAGATCTTTCTGAATTGCAAGATAAAATTCAGAGTTATATTACAAATTTAAGAACTACAATTGCAGAGCTTGATTATAACAATATAGATAATCTTTTAATAAAATATAATTATGTAACTGGAGCCAAAGAAATACAAAGGAACAAACCATTGGTTAAGGCTTTATTGCAAAGAGCAGTTTTTGACAAGTTGATTGAATTATTGAAAGATTTTGGAAGTGATACTTATCAATACAAGCCTCAAAACTTGAGGGGACTTGAATATGATTTATATGAATTGGCAAACAAATTATATGATTATTCATTTGAATCTGATCCATATGAATGGAGAAGCAAGTTGCATGATAAAGCAACCAGATTAGTTAAAAATCGAAATAATAATAATCCATCTTCCACCACCTTTCTTGACCATATCTCATCATCATCATCATCATTAAAAAAAATACGTGAAGAAGTTTTTGATCTTTTGTATACAGTAGGATACAATGATAATAATAACAATAAAGAACATGGATTTATTAAATTTAATAAACAATTGCTTGATCAACATATAAGTCAATATAGAAAAATTATAGATCAACGAAAACAAACTGAACTTGCTACATTATCAGGTGAAATTATAAGAGATTTTGTAAAAATATTTCATTTCACACTTTTGGAAGATTTAGATGATCTTGAAATTTGTTGGATTCTTAATGGATCAGCAATTGATTCAGAATTTATGGAGGGTCAATGGGATTACAACAACATTGATAATTATGTGATAGAAATTTGTAGGTTTCCATTAATTAGATCTTCTAAGAAAATATATTCACTTGCAAAAGTATTTGCTGACAAACTTGATAATTCCAATGCAACAATTGAATCCCATACAACAACATATGAAGTTATAAAGTGGAAGGAAAATGCTGAATCAAGATGGACAACTGAAACAAGACGGGGAGTTGAAACAGTAACCGAAGCATATGGCTGGGATTATGATCCATCTGGTGGTTGGAGGTAAAAAAAATTTGATGGGCTGATTTTATAAATTTTTTTGAAATTATTAGTACATAAATGTATATATTGTACATTATATTATAAATACAAACATTTTATATAATTTATATAATCCATTATATGATAATTAAATATAATAAATTTTTTTTTAAAAAAAAAAAAAAAAATCTTGTACTGCTATCAGATACGTCATTCCATAAATTAAGTTTGTCATGTAAAGTTTTATCAAGTGCTTTTGGTCACAAAAAAAACACACCAACATCAGTTTCAGATCTCATATTTAAAAATTATCTTATCCCAATTTGGCCTGCAAAAATGAGTTGGTAATTATAGACCGGTGATGGTGTCCTTAAGATTTCCATCATCATTAGCAAATGTATTGCAATTTCTGATTTACGTAGTGGAACAGTAAGATATGTATGTATCTCTATAAATTGATCAATATCTTGTTCTTCTATTGCCATTAATAGTGATTGGAACCATTCAAACGACTAGCAAATGAGTAGGTTTGTGGGTAAATGAGTGGGTGGGCAGATGAAGAGAAGAGTGAATATTAGTTATTATTTTCTCATTATAAATTAAAATAATTTATATGTTATATTATGTTACATACTGCATAATCATGACTAACCCAGAAAAAATAAACTTTACAAAGGTGCGTAGATTTTGTTAAGTAAGGGATACGATACTATCATTGATTGATTGATTAATTTATATTGATAAAAAAAAACTTATTTCAAAATTTAAAAAAATATTTTCATACCAAATACTTTTCTATCAAAAGGTGTAACACCAATACCAGCACCAATAAGAATAGAAACCTCAAATTTAAATTACGTCTTCAGAAGCACCGCTATAAGGTCCATCAACCATAATTTTGGGCAACTCTTGTTGTAATTGTAAATGCTTTTTAAACAATCCTTGTTTTTTCCACGTAGTTTCGCTTCTTCCCCATAATCACAACCAAGTTTAGATGTCAATTTTCTTCTAACATTCTAACATTTATTGAAACATAATCTTCTTCGGATGCTGATTTTAATGTAAATGGATGCCATTCCCGTACTGAAATTTCTGGACAACATATAAAGACATATTGGCCTGCTTTAGTCATAATGCCTTTTTTTTTCATTTTAATTTCAACAATGCATTATAACTTTTGAAATATCCGTTTTTTTGCTTGGGATGTACTTCACATAATACACGTTCATCAATGTAAATCACACCAGATGCGATCCAGCACTTCCAAAACTTGCTATATAATCATAAAATGGTGCCCCGTCAGGTTGGATCATACAAAGCGCACCATGAAAAGCTCAAACCCACAAAAGGGTATGAACAAATGATGAAGAAACCAAAATGTATTAAGGTTTCGAGCTCTAGGTTTTTTACTTGAAGTAGACACCATTATCAATAAACATATAAACATCACATATCCATGACCCCAGGTCCTGAGGTAAAATTTAATTTGAGAAAATTGACTACACCACTTTGATGTACAATAATTGCCAATCGATAAAAATTTACCCAATGTGAAACTGTGTGCACAATGGTGAAGACTATCCAATCAGCTTATGGAACTGGATATTCTTATCAAATGAAATCACATTGTTTAATGGTGTTGCTCAAACCAATGAAATTAAATTTCTACAAACTGGAAATAAAATGAATGCCGCATCCACATGAAGAACCAGTACTGATGATCTTGCTATTGTATATGTCATTCCAAGCTCGCTTCTAGCCTTTGTTAAATTATCATCTAAATAATAACGAATGAGTGCCATTGAAAATATCAATCCATGAATCATGATCCAAACTGTTGCAAATATTTTTTTATTGCCTTTATTAATTAATTATTTATCATGTTGAATTATTGAATTAGATGGATTCGCTTTTTGGGTACTAAAATAATAGTAGCAATGTAAATAAATTCAAACCTTCATTTATCATCCAAGCTTGAAATTTTTCAAATGCTGTAACAGGTTTCTTGGTAAAAGAATTACTTTCAACACCATTGCTATCACCGCTGTTTTTATCAAATATAGCATTTGAATTTGATCGTGTAAGAGTTTGTAAATGTTTAATAGAATCACCTCTGGCAAATGGTTTTTCATTGAAGTTTTTCTTTAATTAAATTTTGAAAATTGAGTAGAAATTTCTTCAGGACCATCATTGTATCATATTTACCAGTTGAATAACTGTTTATCACATCATAATTATTATCATTATGTTGTTTGTATCTAGCACTAGCATTAGCATTAGCATTAGCATTCGAATAATTTTGATTATATTGATTATTACTGTTTATTACCTATTATTTATTATTATGAATTATAGGTTATAAAAAAAAATATTTCGTTACAATTTAACAAGTAAACCTTATTACACTAAATCAGGAAGATCCAAATCCTCCCTATAGCTAATTGTGGCTTCATAGAAAGTC
>CAUDNR010004219.1:4852-16173 GCA_958430865.1 Entrophospora sp. SA101 | reverse complement strand
ATAACAAAATTCGGAATTTTCAAAATGCTAAGGCTCAGCCAATTTTCAGTTTAAGAAAAAACCAGCCGATAAGTTTTAAAGCCTGAGTCATGAACAATAAAACTTATCGGTTAAATTTTTTAAAATGATATAAATTTTTTTTGTTTTAGTATTTTGAAGTTGACCAATTGTTACAATAAGCAATTAGATGATCTGCACCGTACCATTACTAAGAGGACTAATTTCGGCCAACACCTATCTATCTATGCACTTGAACCTTCATATCCCATTATTCGAGTTTTCTAAATTTGTACTAGTTACACAAAAGTAAATATAATAAGAAAACCAACTAGATTATAGATTATAATGGGATAAACTGGCTTCATGTTTTGATAAAGATGATAATTTCAAAATTTACAATTCACGAATTTAGCATAGTGGAAGTTTGTTGCTACACGAAATGTTATACAGAACCCATTGCTCCTGAAACTTCAACATTATTATTATGTTACCTCTCTAAATTGGAGATCAAGTTCAGATCCAATTCAAATCTAGTTTATCACTTACTTTTTTATTGCCAGAATGTTTGCCGTGTATTGAAAGTTACGTTGCACAAATATAAAAAATTCGTGTAACATTTCAAATATAAAAAGGGTTTGTGTTACAATCCTCTAATTTTTCTGTTTAATTTTTTGAAAAAAAAAATGTTTAAAACTAAGTTTACGGAAACGTTTAAAGAAATTGGATTGAAATATCCAATTGTTTCAGCTCCAATGGCAAGAGTAACTAGTGTTGAATTAGCTGTTGAAGTTAGTTTAGCTGGAGGTTTAGGTTTAATTCCAGCAGGTATATATAATATATATATATATTATATATATACTGTTATATATTATATATATTTGATAAATATTATTGTTAATGATTAGGATATATGAGTGCAGATGATATAGAAAAAGATTTAATTAAAGCAAAGGAATTGTTATCATCCTCTTTAAACAATAAAGAGGAGGGTGATTTATTAGTATTACCAATTGGAGTTGGGGTACTTACATTTGATTTGGATAATCATCCTGAAACACTTTCAACAATATTAAAATATAAACCTGCAGCAATTTGGTTTTCGTTTGGTGATTATTCAAAATATGTGAAATTGGTAAGAGAATCATCGCCTAAAACAAAGATTATTTCACAAATTCAAAGTATCGACATGTTAGTCAAAAACATGACCTCGACCCCTTCTTCCAATTATTCTTCTGTTGATGTGTTAATAGTGCAAAGTTCTGAATCAGGAGGTCATGGAGCAGTTAAAGGAGGCAATCTAATTACATTATTACCAGAATCAATTGATAAATTGAAAGAGTTGCATCAGGATAAGAAAATCAATTCAATCCCACCAGTGTTGGCTGCAGGTGGAATAAGCGATGGAAGGGGTTTAGTGGCAGCTTTGTCACTCGGTGCATCAGGGATTGTTATGGGTACAAGGTTTATTGCCTCGAAAGAAAGTTTGTCACCTGATAATGCAAAATCCCTTATTATAAATACAAACGATGGCAATAATAATACAATCAGAACCAAGGTTTTTGATAAACTTAAAAATATTCCATGGCCTGGAGAATTTGATGGAAGAGCTTTAAGAAATCAAACCACAGATATTATTCTTGATAACGACAAAGAAAAAGAAGAATTCGAAAGAATTAAAAAAAACTATTTTGGTGGTGTTAAAAATAAAGACTATTCATATGTTGTAAGTTGCTGTTGTTCTTCTTTTGAGGGTTTTTTTTCAGGGGTTTTTTTTTCTTTAAAAAATTTTCTTTTTGTGCGCTTTGTAAAATAGGAAATTTATGCTGGAAGTGGAGTTGGATTGGTTAAAGAAGAACTTTCTGCAAAAGTATATTTTGTTCTTTCTAATTTTT
This sequence comes from Entrophospora sp. SA101, assembly GCA_958430865.1. Lineage (NCBI taxonomy): Eukaryota > Fungi > Glomeromycota > Glomeromycetes > Entrophosporales > Entrophosporaceae > Entrophospora > Entrophospora sp. SA101. Next base: position 14,281 of record CAUDNR010004219.1, on the reverse strand, counting down.
AATTTTAAAAATAAAACAAAATAGTAATTCTTTGTTATTATTATTATTATTAATATTATTAATTTAGGAGATTGTCGAGTCAACAATAAAATCTGCAGGAAAAGTAATTGACGAATTAAACCATTTATTTCATCATGAATAAAATGAACCTTGGTGTAACTTGACGATTTGACAATTTGATTATTATGCATGCAATATAGTTATCGTATCAGTTTATCATCATCATCATCCGTCAAATAAAAAATATAAATTCATAAAAAAAAAATTTTTTTTGATTTCCAATTTTTCAATTAATAAATTATGACTCAAGTAAAAAAAATTTGCTGCCTTGGTGCTGGTTATGTTGGTAGATATCTATTATATATATTAATTTATTATTTTATTAATTGCGATATAATTTCTCTGATGGAAGATTTGTTAAAAGAGCAAAAAATATTTTCTTTATTTAAACACTTCAGAATGTCAAAACTACCCATAATTCAACATCATAATTTTTTTTTAATTTTTCTCAAAATTATAAATATATTCTTTTGAATGAATTATTTAGGCGGACCTACATGTGCGGTCATCGCTTACAAATGTCCGAATATTAAAGTGACCATTGTTGATTTGAATCCTGCTCGCATTGCAGCTTGGAATTCTGATAAATTACCAATTTATGAGCCAGGTCTTGATGAGATTGTATTTGCACGTCGTAATGAAAATTTATTCTTTACAACCGATGTAGAAAAGGCCGTCATAGAAGCAGATTTGATTTTTGTTTCAGTAAATACTCCAACAAAAAAAACTGGTCTAGGCGCTGGTTATGCTGCTGACCTTGCGTAAGTTTAATTTCATGTGATTATCTAATTTAATTTGTGTGATTCGCTTGATAATTTATTCGATTTTGATCAACAAATTAATTTATCACATAAATCAACAACCTATCGTTTTTAAAGTTATGTCGAGTCAGCTACAAGACAGATTGCAGACGTGGCAAGAAGTTCAAAAATTGTAGTTGAAAAATCTACTGTACCATGTCGTACAGCAGAAAGTATGAGAACAATTTTAGAAGCAAACTCCAGGGATGGTATTCATTTTGACATACTATCGAATCCTGAATTTCTTGCTGAGGGTACTGCAATTAATGATTTATTAAATCCTGATCGTGTTTTAATCGGTGGTTTACAAACACCCGAAGGAACAAAGGCTCAAAAGGCTTTGGTAGAAGTATATGCTAATTGGGTTCCTACTGAACGTATCATTACAACTAATTTATGGTCATCTGAACTTTCAAAATTGGTAAATACTTATATATATAAGATATTTATAATTATTAATATCCAATTATTATTTAATTTGCATTACATGACATATTTACACACATATAGGCAGCAAATGCTTTATTAGCTCAACGTATATCATCAATTAATGCATTGTCTGCAATTTGTGAAGCAACAGGTGCTGATATTGATGAAGTTGCATATGCTTGTGGAAAAGATGTACGCATTGGTCCAAGATTTTTAAAGGCATCAGTTGGATTTGGTGGAAGTTGTTTTCAGAAAGATATATTGAATCTGGTTTATCTATCTGAGCAACTAAATCTTCCTGAAGTTGCTGCCTATTGGAAAACTGTTGTCGATCTAAACGAATATCAGAAAAACCGATTTATTTCACAAATCATCAAAACATTGTTCAACACCATTACCTACAAAAAAATTGCATTGCTTGGTTTTGCATTTAAAAAAGATACCGGTGATACCAGAGAGTCTGCTGCCATCACTTTATGTAAAGCTTTTATTCAAGAAAAAGCCAAAGTTCATATTTATGATCCAAAAGTTAGCGAAGAACAAATTCATCTTGATTTGACTGAACCTGGTGTTGTCAATAATATCAATGAAGGTACATACATATATGTGTGTGTGCGTGTGTATATATATATGTGATTTATAATTATTTATTTATTTAAACCTTATTTATTATAGTAAAGAAATCTATCACTATTAGCAAAACAGCTTATGAAGCATCTGAAGATGCTGATGCCATAGTTATTACAACTGAATGGGATGAATTTAAGGTTTGTTTCAATCAATTAATCAATTAACAAAAATATTTAATATTGATTCGTCATTAAAAATACTTGATTTTTATAGACATTGGATTATAAAAGAATCTATTCAAAAATGCATAAACCAGCTTTCATTTTTGATGGTCGTCTTATTCTTGATGCCGAGAAATTAAATTCTATTGGTTTTAAAGTATTCACCATTGGTAAAGCTAATAAATAATAGTTAGTTAAATAGTTAGAAAAATATAAATTTAATTTAATCTTTTTTTTTTTTATTAATTATTAAATATTAAATTTTGAAATTGATTTTTGAATAATTTAATTGTTTTATAACAAGAGCAACAACCATAGTGATAGAAATATATGTATATATATTTAAAAATTGGTTTTAGATTATATATATTTATAATAAATATTATAGTAAATCGGGACTTTTATTTAATTAACAAGTGCAAAATCATATAATGAATGATCAAACCATTTCGTTAATCCTCTTGGCCAGGAGATACTCACTCACTCCCATTGGATCTTTTCAACATTGAGGGTGCGTTAAATAAATGTTTTACGATATATATTGACTGGTGTTGATGATTTGTATAATAGATTTTTGAGAAGAGTAGTAAAGCGGAATGAGAAGTTGAGAGCAATCTTGATGCACCAGCAACAGCAATAGCAGTTGCTGAATGAGGAGGATACGCTTGAATGAAATACACTATGGGTTGATACACTCAACAGCATCATGGATTTTGATACTAGTGATCTTGCCATTGATAATTCTATAGGATCGCACAAGCCTAGTCTGTTGGAAACAAGTATACGAGGACCAGTGTTCATTAATATCTTCTATTCTGCTCCCTCATCTTGTCACCACCTTTATGAGCATGTCCTTTTATGTGCAAATTAACCCCTGTACTAGCTGTGCCAATTAACATAACCGGCAGGATAAATGAATGAATTTTGGACATTCAAGTCGATGAGAATATGAAGATTGGGAGAGCAAGGGTGTGATGGTTGCTACATTTGATGCAAATCCATCAAGTTGCGAGACAGTTGATGGTGATTGTGATGATGATGTTCATGATAATCTTGATTATTTTGAACTTCTTTTTCTTTTACAGATTCCTTTCTGAAGCACCTAGTTTTTTATTTATGTTCTTTGTATGGGGCTGTTGATTGTGTTTATTCTTCAATTGAGGCTTGGAATATTCAAAAATCTTCAAATCTTGGTCATGAAATTCAGGGTGCGGATGTGCATGCGCTAACCAAATTTGGATATTATATGCAGATTTTTATAAAAATTTATTGACGCAGTCGAATTTCATACACCAACAAGCCTAAGTTTGCAATAAATTTAGAAGCCCGATGTGTGCAAATTAATATATAAATGCATCTTTGTTATTTTTAATTATATCGCAAAATACCATTTCATGATCTCATGTAATAATAAAAAATTTTATAATTTTAAATCAAGCTCCAAAACATATTGTTTAAGGTGATTAGTCCAAAGTGGTCTACATTGGACAACTGTCTTGCGCTGAGTATGAAGATCCTGCTCTTGATAATCATTGTACAGTTCCTTCGGTACAACAAAATAAAACTTAATATCCAAATTTTCATTTTCGTTAATAAGTTTTCGCAAGCGATTTATGTTGATAGGATGATTCTTGGCAATCGTCATTTGAAAAAAATATGTTGGGGTGAATAATTGCATCAACTGATGCAAAATTTTTTTGAGTTGGTATACAGTACTTGTTAGGTGCAATCTCTTTAATGTTGTTGAATAATAATTTGTCTCTTGCAGGCAATCTAAATCTGGAATTACCATTCCCAAAGGAAGAAGTTTGTTCAAATAAAGGACGAGTCCTAAAAGATTTTCCACTTAGCAATTTCTGATGAGCGATCTGCTCAAATATTGCACCGCGGAGTGTACTGTATTCATTTATTAACGAACTACTTTCTACAAAATTCAGCAACTGATTTCTATAATGAGTTGTGAGTCTACCTACTACCTTCTCGGAAACATAATCAGATGCAAACTCTAGGATTGACATTGTATAAAAAGGTCTATCTTTTCCCATTTCCGGTTTAATTACTGCACTACCTTTACCTTTATCTAGTTTAGTTACCATGGAAGTTTTTGATATAGAAGATTCATGTATATTACCTATTTCTTCTTCTACTTCCACTTCTACTACACCTTCCTCACATTCCCCTGCTTGTGGTACATTTGTAGAGATATGTACAATTCTGTGTCTGGTATCATCATCATCTGTGGTTTCACCAACAAAGTTCAATATTCTTTGATTAACAGTGCTAATTGCCATTTGGAGAAGATCTTGTTGACTATCATTAAGCGCATAATACAATGTATAACGAGGAATCCCGCCCCATTTATTGTATAAGCTTTGAACCAATTCTTGATTAAGATCAGGAAAAAGTTTATCTTTGCATTTCTTGATTTCTACATATGACCACACTGGCATATACCGAATAATTGTACCAAGCTTGTCGAATTTGTGATAGTAATGCTTCTGGGGTGAACAGATAAGAATTGTCTTTGCATGAATATCTGATGGTTCTCGGCCATCCACAATATACCATACATCTCTTTTCATCAGAAAATCATTGAATTCATAAATATTATCTTGGTAAATATGATAAACAGCTTCTTCACTGAAAAGAATTGGTGTTTTGTTACATTTGTGATATATAACTGTCTTATTTCGCATTGCAAGCAGATGAAGTAGGTAATAACCAAAGAAGGTCTTTCCAATTCCCGGATTGCCAGTAATACGCAAACGGCGGATATTGTCATCCTCAAGAATAATCTCTGAAAGGTGAATATAGCAATCACGGATGAACAGAGCAGGTGGATTGGAACCTTTATCATCATCACCTAAAATATAGGAGGCCTCTTTAGACAACCGAAGAAACTGGTTTTCTTTTGTTCCACTCTTCAAAGCGTTCCAAGCCCCCAGTTCTTCATTGCTATCACCAATTCTTCTTCGCTTGTTGGAGATATCTATATATATATAAAATAATGCAGACAAAAACGAAGCAACAGCCAACAAAAAGTTTTATTTTATACTTTGATTAAATTACTGTGGGAACATACCAGGCTTCAAAAAGTCCAAATAAGTTCTCAAGTAATTGCATTTGTCTTCATCAGTATCAAAGACAGCTAGGGCTTGCTCTACCTGATTTGCTCGATTGACATCCCCACTGATATAGGCGGTTATTTAGTAAGATCCTCTTTAGGTAATTCTTGAGAGAACTTTAAAGTAAGGCGCTTTATCTCTAGATAGACTGTTGACATGTCTCTAAAAAGAATAGTAATTAATTAGTATTACAAACAGAAACAAGTTTACAATGAGAATGCAAAAGTGAGCAATCAATGATCAATGATCATTATTGTTATCAATTATCAATTAGGTTATCAATTATCAATTATCAATTATCAATTATCAATGATCAATGTTATACAACGCAACCATTTTCGTGAAACATCAAAAACCTTTTTTTGTATCAAAATTCCCATTCAAAAAAAAATAAAAAATATCAATTGACGTTGTACTGGTTTAAACAGATCCAAGGTAATTAATTAATTTTGCTTGATTATGCGTAACATTACTTACTCCCCAACTTTAATTGTATGTAATGGGCCGAAAAAAAAAAAATCAACTAAATCAACAACAAAATCAACAAAACGAACAGGACCAACAGAATGAGAATCAGAATGAACAGAACCAAAATAATATATTTTTAGAAGCTTTAATTGATGTAGATGATCCAGAAAATATCATAAATAATAATAGTAGCAGCAATAATAGTAATAATAACAGTAACAGTGATAATAGTGGTAATAAGACTAACACTAATAATAGTGTCTTTAACAACAATAGCAGCAATAGTAGCACCAATAATAACGAAGAACTTAGCAGAGAATTTTTGGAAAGTTTTTTAGATGATGTTGCAAAAATTTATGATCATGGTAAAACGTTTTTGACTTTTAATGAAGAAAAAGAAAATTTATCAAAACAAATTTTGCAAATTAAAGATGAATATAATGATTTAATTAAAGAGAATTGCAGAATTTAAGAAATCAATAACAGTACTTAGGTTTAATAATATCACTCTAACAAATAACAATAATGATCTAAATTCAAAAATGTCAGAAAAAGATGCTGCAAATGATAAATTAAGAAAAGAAACAATTGAATATCAAAATCTTTATTCAACGCTAGTAGCTAAATATAATGATTTAGTTCAAGAATATAATAACTCAAAAGAAAAGCTACTGTCACAAATAGCTATAAATGAAGGATTATATGAAAAACAAAATAATCATTATGTCAGTCAGTTGAACAGATTAAAAAAACATAATTCAGAATTACAACTTCAACATGATCGTAATGTTGTAAATAATAAAAAAAGAGTAACATTATTAAATCAAAAAATTAAAGATAGAGATAAGAATATAAATGATTTAAAGTAGTTATTATCAACAATATCATCATCATCATCAAATCCATCAACAACATCAACAATATCAACAACAACACCACCATCAACAAAAACAACATCAACAGAAATGCCATATATATTTTCATCAGTAGGAACATCACATATATTTAAAAATCAGAAGTCAATTTAGTTTTCACAAGATTTTTCTGAATTGCAAGATAAAATTCAGAGTTATATTACAAATTTAAGAACTAGTACTGCAGAGCTTGATTATAACAATATAGATAATCTTTTAATAAAATATAATTATGTAACTGGAACCAAAGAAATACAAAGGAACAAACCATTGGTTAAGGCTTTATTGCAAAGAGCAGTTTTTGACAAATTGATTGAATTATTGAAAGATTTTGGAAGTGATACTTATCAATACAAATCTCGGGACTTGGATATGATTTATATGAATTGGCAAACAAATTATATGATTATTCATTTGAATCTGATCCATATGAATGGAGAAGCAAGTTGCATGATAAAGCAACCAAATTAGTTAAAAATCGAAATAATAATAATTCATCTCTCACCACCTTTCTTGACCACATCTCATCATCATCATCATCGTCATTAAAAAAAATACGTGAAGTTGTTTTTGATCTTTTGTATACAGTAGGATACAATGATAATAATGACAATAAAGAACATGGATTTATTAAATTTAATAAACAATTGCTTGATCAACATATAAGTCAATATAGAAAAATTATAGATCAACGAAAACAAACTGAACTTGCTACATTATCAGGTGAAATTATAAGAGATTTTGTAAAAATATTTCATTTCACACTTTTGGAAGATTTAGATGATCTTGAAATTTGTTGGATTCTTAATGGATCAGCAATTGATTCAGAATTTATGGAGGGTCAATGGGATTACAACAACATTGATAATTATGTGATAGAAATTTGTAGGTTTCCATTAATTAGATCTTCTAAGAAAATATATTCACTTGCAAAAGTATTTGCTGACAAACTTGATAATTCCAATGCAACAATTGAATCCCATACAACAACATATGAAGTTATAAAGTGGAAGGAAAATGCTGAATCAAGATGGACAACTGAAACAAGACGGGGAGTTGAAACAGTAACCGAAGCATATGGCTGGGATTATGATCCATCTGGTGGTTGGAGGTAAAAAAAATTTGATGGGCTGATTTTATAAATTTTTTTGAAATTATTAGTACATAAATGTATATATTGTACATTATATTATAAATACAAACATTTTATATAATTTATATAATCCATTATATGATAATTAAATATAATAAATTTTTTTTTAAAAAAAAAAAAAAAAATCTTGTACTGCTATCAGATACGTCATTCCATAAATTAAGTTTGTCATGTAAAGTTTTATCAAGTGCTTTTGGTCACAAAAAAAACACACCAACATCAGTTTCAGATCTCATATTTAAAAATTATCTTATCCCAATTTGGCCTGCAAAAATGAGTTGGTAATTATAGACCGGTGATGGTGTCCTTAAGATTTCCATCATCATTAGCAAATGTATTGCAATTTCTGATTTACGTAGTGGAACAGTAAGATATGTATGTATCTCTATAAATTGATCAATATCTTGTTCTTCTATTGCCATTAATAGTGATTGGAACCATTCAAACGACTAGCAAATGAGTAGGTTTGTGGGTAAATGAGTGGGTGGGCAGATGAAGAGAAGAGTGAATATTAGTTATTATTTTCTCATTATAAATTAAAATAATTTATATGTTATATTATGTTACATACTGCATAATCATGACTAACCCAGAAAAAATAAACTTTACAAAGGTGCGTAGATTTTGTTAAGTAAGGGATACGATACTATCATTGATTGATTGATTAATTTATATTGATAAAAAAAAACTTATTTCAAAATTTAAAAAAATATTTTCATACCAAATACTTTTCTATCAAAAGGTGTAACACCAATACCAGCACCAATAAGAATAGAAACCTCAAATTTAAATTACGTCTTCAGAAGCACCGCTATAAGGTCCATCAACCATAATTTTGGGCAACTCTTGTTGTAATTGTAAATGCTTTTTAAACAATCCTTGTTTTTTCCACGTAGTTTCGCTTCTTCCCCATAATCACAACCAAGTTTAGATGTCAATTTTCTTCTAACATTCTAACATTTATTGAAACATAATCTTCTTCGGATGCTGATTTTAATGTAAATGGATGCCATTCCCGTACTGAAATTTCTGGACAACATATAAAGACATATTGGCCTGCTTTAGTCATAATGCCTTTTTTTTTCATTTTAATTTCAACAATGCATTATAACTTTTGAAATATCCGTTTTTTTGCTTGGGATGTACTTCACATAATACACGTTCATCAATGTAAATCACACCAGATGCGATCCAGCACTTCCAAAACTTGCTATATAATCATAAAATGGTGCCCCGTCAGGTTGGATCATACAAAGCGCACCATGAAAAGCTCAAACCCACAAAAGGGTATGAACAAATGATGAAGAAACCAAAATGTATTAAGGTTTCGAGCTCTAGGTTTTTTACTTGAAGTAGACACCATTATCAATAAACATATAAACATCACATATCCATGACCCCAGGTCCTGAGGTAAAATTTAATTTGAGAAAATTGACTACACCACTTTGATGTACAATAATTGCCAATCGATAAAAATTTACCCAATGTGAAACTGTGTGCACAATGGTGAAGACTATCCAATCAGCTTATGGAACTGGATATTCTTATCAAATGAAATCACATTGTTTAATGGTGTTGCTCAAACCAATGAAATTAAATTTCTACAAACTGGAAATAAAATGAATGCCGCGTCCACATGAAGAACCAGTACTGATGATCTTGCTATTGTATATGTCATTCCAAGCTCG
>CAUDNR010004218.1:30848-41268 GCA_958430865.1 Entrophospora sp. SA101 | reverse complement strand
TGTTTTGCCAATCACTAAATTGACCAATAGGAATGAAGGAAGGTAAATGAAAATGACAAAAACGGATATTAAAATATTCCGATATGGCGAAGTGGTTTTGACCTCAAATAAATTTAATTAATATTAACAGATGGTCTTTTGGCGAATTGCAAATGGTTTTTTTTGAATTGTATAAAAAAAATGGACCTTTGGCAAATTGCAAAAAGGCTTTTGACATAAATCATTTTAAATTTTAAAAAATGGACTTTTGGCAAATTGTAAAAAGAATTCTAAAAAATAGACTTATGATGTGAATTGTAAAAAATGGTCTTTTGGCAAATTGTAAAAAAAGACTTTTGACATTTAAATTGTAAAAAATAGACTTTTGGCGTGAATTACAAAAAGATTTTTTGAATTGTAAAAAATGGTCTTTTGGCAAATTGTAAAAAAAAATGACTTTTGACATTATCTTAACAGATCATTTAAATTGTAAAAATAAACTTTTGGCATGAATTGTAAAAAAAGACTTTTGACATTATCCTAATAAATTATTTAAATTATAAAAAATATACTTTTTTGAATTGTAAAAAATGGTCTTTTGGCGAATTGTAAAAAAAGATTTTTGAAATTATCTTAACAGATCATTTAAATAAAAAAATAGACTTTTGGCATGAATTGTAAAAAGTTTTTTTGAATTGTAAAAAATGGTCTTTTGGCAAATTGTAAAAAAAGATTTTTGAAATTATCTTAATGGCACATGATTATCTTACAATACAAGCAACCAGTGTTCCATCAGAATGTGCTTTCTCAGTTGCTGGAAATACAATCAGTAAGGTGTGGAATTGCTTATTGCTAGAAACTGCAAGAGCATGTTTGAGTATGAAGAATTGGATAATCAATAAAGTAGGGGTTTAGAGTGCTAGAATAATATTCTCGAAATTACTTATATATTTTTTCCTTATACTTTCTTTATGTTTATTTTTTTTTTGTAACACATTGTAATTCTATACTAATAAAAAATCATTAATGTTTGTTTTATTTTATGCACTTTTTTTGTATATTAATATCTATCATATTCATTCATCATTTTCCATTTATTTGTTATTTACATAACAATAATAATAAGAATAATAATATTTAATTTAATTTATTTGAATATTAATAAGTCATGTTATTTGTATTAATCATTCCTTTTAAGGAAAGATTAACTCGGGATTTCCTCATATAGGTATAAATCACATGGGGAATGGTTAGAACTCGGTTCTGGAACCGGTTCATGGGTCGGTTCAGAACTGCTCAGAACCGGTTCCCTAGTGGAACCGCCTCATCCCTAGACCTGTGACTGTCAGTGAAGGAAAGGATCTACATAGTAAAATTCCGGGATAAGCATCATAGTAAAATCAATTAGTGTCCATAATCTGGAACCACTGCAGAAATAGCATAATATTTTACATGTAGATTTGTACTTTAAAATTTACTAAATAAAACTCTGAATATCTGGTTATCTTTTTAATTTAAATTTATAAAAATAGCTCCAAAATTTATAAAGTTACATAATTCAGAATTGTTTTTCTAAAATCAAAACAAATATTATTGGCCAAAACATACAGATCTTTCATTGAAAAATGATTTATATGAAGAAAAACTTGCCAAGAGCTTTATTAAATTTCCAAAACCATGTATTACACGCATTTTTAACTGCTTTATAAGCCTACCAAAAAAATAGTCAATAATTTCAAATTATAATCATAAAAATGGATGTCCAGATTTAACATTTAAATCTAACCATGACTCTAAAATTGGTGTCTGCAACTGATTTGAAATTCTGCAATTAGTTGTGACCTAGGTTGAAACATCCCAAATTGCAATTTCTTAGACCAGACACCAACTTTACACACCTCAATAATTATTTGTATTACACGCATTTTTAACTGCTTTATAAGCCTACCAAAAAAATAGTCAATAATTTCAAATTATAATCATAAAAATGGATGTCCAGATTTAACATTTAAATCTAACCATGACTCTAAAATTGGTGTCTGCAACTGATTTGAAATTCTGCAATTAGTTGTGACCTAGGTTGAAACATCCCAAATTGCAATTTCTTAGACCAGACACCAACTTTACACACCTCAATAATTATTGGTTTAAATATAGCTGTTTTGCCACTTTTTGACCCGTGATAGTTTATTGACCTATTAAAATTAATATCATAAATTTTCCTCTATTATTATTATATGTAACAATTACTATTAGTTTTTTCTAGATATAAATAACAGTAAAAATAAATAAAGTCAATAGCTACCATTGTGGTTATTAAATATATTTAATAATATTATTATTCTGGAACACATTCTAATTATTTTATATATTTTAATCATCCGGAAAATATAAAAAAATTTTACACATGTCAATTGTAAGTTTAATAATAAAAAAGTGTAAAACTTACGTCGGCACTGTAAGATTTACACAATATTACATCGGCATTGTAAGATTTATGCAAGTTTACGCTAAATTAATTTCCTGATGATATATGAATTTTATACCCACAATCCAGGACTGCTCCTTAAATAACAGATAACTGACAAATTTAATAGCCCATATATTTGTAAGTAAATGTAGTTTTTTACTTTTGATTCACATAGTTTGATATAAGATTTTTTTTATGTAACATAATAAATGCATGACTTTCTATGGGTGCAAAAAATCGATTACTATTATTATTACTATGAAATTTAAAAAATTTGCCTGGATCGGCATTAATTAAATCATTCCTTAACTGGTGGATCACGAATTAGCTCATCGAAAGCTGCAGCTGGTATCCTTAATTACAATATAAACTAGAATAACGAGTTCACCATCATTGAAAGATTTTCTTTTAGGAAACAGTTGGAATTATTATGATTGTTTTCTGGATGTCCAGATTGCCCTTTTTTGAAATTCATTTATAATTATAACATTAATTAAAGTGGAGTTTATCATTATACAGTAATATTAAACTTCTCTGTTGATCTGCAGGATACATCACACAACCAATATTTTTTTGTTTACATAAAATGAAGATTACATCTTTGAAACTATAGTATTATTAAAAAAGGAGCTAATCAAAAGACAGTATAATTAATAACAGCTGAATTATGAACAAACAGCATATGGATCTTTGAGAAATCTTTGGTTTATTTTATTTTGCTCACTCTTTCATTCATCTATTCATTAATTAAAAGAAAATGTGTAACTTCAAAAAACAGATAATGGGGAAACATAACATAGTTAATACTAGTAGATAATGAATAATATTACTATTTATATAACATCATATTAATATTTGTTTTTTCAAAAAAACAGATCTACCAATTAAACATTGGGATTGGATTATTGTTCAAAGCATAATGGTGGATGGTAAGTAATAATATATCAATTACTAATAATACTTCTTATTATATATATATAATGTATTAATGAGGTTTACTATTATGATTATTGTTACATATGCAACTGATTTATTATAATGGCTTATTGTTAACATGGTAAGTAATAATAATTTATTAATAATAATTTATTGTATAACATTCATTGTATTAATGGGTTTATTATTATGCATGTGACCATCAAGGTAATAATAATATATTACTAATAATTCTTATTGTATCAACGGGATTTACTGGTTTATTGTTACGCATGGTAAGTAATAATATAATAATTCTTATTAAATATATAACATTGTATTAATATTTCTCTTCTTCCAAAATGAGATTTGCTATCACTATTATTGTTATGCACATGACCATCAAAGCATAACGCAGTAAGTAATAATATAATTTTTATTATATATATATATAACATTGTGATTAATATTTCTTTCTTCCAAAATGGTTCATAGTTAAACAATGGGTTATTTTTACACAACAATTAAAGAAAAAAATTAGTTATCATCATTATTATTGCTATTTATAAAATTTATTTGTATTTAAATAAATAAATAAAATTATTTAAAACAATATATTTTCTAGTAATTTTAAGAATAAATCAATTATAAATCAAGTATAGTTCAGGTTTAATTTAAGTATAATTTAAGTATGGTTCAAGTATGATAAGTAGAAAATAAGTAGAAAATCATGCTTAATTTCTACTTAAATTTGCAAGGAACGAGAATGTTTTAAGTGTTTCCCCATAATAGTCAAAATGCACCTTTTACTTTTCAAATTCTGTGCTGATTCCGTACCAATTCAATTTCACACTAATACTAAATTTGAATAGGGAAATTTTTTCAAAACCGTAAATACGTTAATTTACATTTTTAAGAACGTATTTAACACACGTTAATTCCGTATTTTATTTTTCATGGGGTCAATAAAGCACATATGTGCAACTTTTATTTCATAGCATGAAGGAATTATTAAATTATGTATAAAAAAATTCCAAATAAATAAATCATGATAAGGGTTTTTGCTAGGATCGGGTTTTTCAAACCCTTTTTTGCCCAATGATATTAATTTTTTTACCTATTGTGATGGGCCAACTGTGTTTGCCTCTCCATATTCCAGTACATTTATTATTACTTTACCAAGATCCATTTGTTGAACGACATGTCTAATTTTAATCAATGAATTGAAAGCATCTACATTTCTAAGGCTTGCTAAAAGTATGTAGAATATAATTATTAGACCAAACATGGCTATCAAGTACTGTGTAGCAAACTGTACATCATAGCATGTTTTGTTCACCGTAAATTGAGTGGTACCAACGATTTTAGCCTGGTTGGTAGGAGTCACCATATTGATCATAATATCATTCCACTGGCGTTTGTACATACCACTTATATCCTTTTCAGTTAATCCCTCTTCTTTCCATTGTTGTAATAACGCCAAATTTCCAATCCCATCTCCTCGATAACCTTTTAAACTATCCTCAAGCTTACGCATCATGTCAACTGCAATAACAGGAGCAGAAGCAGCATTTGCATCGATATCCCATATGTTGGAAGTTCCTGCTGGTAACAAAAGAGTATTTTCACTTACTAAAAAACTATTATTAGGAAGTTTTTCTCCAAATTCAACTCCTCCCCACCAAGGATTCATTTCAGCAATATTAAGGGTTCCCTTTTCAATATACCATTGTGCTGGGATAGTTTGCACATCTATTACATTAGTTGATCCTGTTATACTGGATTGCAATTTGATGGTCTTTACACTTGCTTCAACTACACTAGCACAGCTGTACAAAGTTTGTTCAATTCCTTGTTTAGTATGTACGGGAAATCCAAGTAATGTCCAGCAGTCAACACCAACTATATTTTCTGTGAGATTGTCTTTTCTACCATATCTTTCACACCGAATTTCAGCAGCTGAGGTAAGTGTTGAGTTAAATTTAACATCATAATCAAAATAACTATTAAGTGATTTTCCTGAATTAACAGTTTTTGGCTCCTCAAAATTAACTTTAAGAACAGGTGACTCAAAAAAAGTTCCATTTGCTGTCATATTTAATTCTTGCATAAGAAGAGATTGTATAAAACGACTATACCAGATGCTTCTTGCTGGAAGATCTGTTGATTGGCCTCGATCATTGATTGTACTTATATCTGGTAAATTTATATCACAGTTGTTAATAGCTGCATAGCCTATCCAACTAGAGGACAAAGAGGAAGTATTGTTTTTCCATGAAATTATTGTAATATTTGTTGAATGGCAACTGACATGTAGTTGCAACCACAAGCCTTGAATTGACCAATCATGACTCCCATTAGTTTTTAAATTGGGTTTTATTGCTTTGTTTATTAAAAGTCCACCATTACCATGATCTACAACCATTGTGTCAATAATTCCATAACCCTCCTTCTGTACACTTGTCACATTCAACATCATAAAATCATAGGAAGGATATGAAATATTATCATTAATACTAGTTTTCAACAGACGGTATCTCATTGCATTGTTACTGTATGTTTTGTTAAAGTCAATTGCATATTCTTCATCAACATGGAACATATTTTTCATTCCTGGACATAGTTGGTAGTAAAATCCACCACATACCCTAATGCTTGTTAGCTCCTTCAGAGAAAATGTGTTATTAACTGCACTATCCAATAATGGATCAGCATTGATAACATCAGCATCAACAGATGTTATATCATATGTTACTTCAAATGTATAAATACCAAGTGGTGCAATAGCTGATACTCCAAATAATGCTATTAAAGATACCCCAACAAGTATGTAAGTATATTACGTTTATATGATCCCATGCCCCATAATTTAATTCCTGTTAAAGCAGGTTGGCCACCTGTTCCATAAATATTAAGTAGACTTGCCCCAACCACTTTACTTAAAGTTGTCCACTCTAAAGCCATCATTTTATATTGATGCTCATTAATATTGATATGGTGCCCAACACAGAAATAATAATTGGTAGGATAGCACTAAAAATACCAATTAATCCAGCTAATTGACCAATGCTTAATTCAACTATCACCATTTTTAGGGTTTAAGGATTATAAAAAGAATATATTACGATCAAGTTTTGTAGTGTGTAAACTTGTGTGTAAATGATTTATGTTATTATTGTTTATTATTTATTATGAAATAACAGGCTATGCGTGTTAGAAGGGGATAGATAGTGAAAATTTATTATTAGTTTCGATTAATGAATGAATGGATTTATATTCACAACACTTGCTATTTCACAGTTAATTTTAAGGTAGATTATTTATTAATTGAAACTTTCAAAAACCCTCTTCCTTATATACATTATTTAGTTTAATTGCTGCGATGCAGTATAAATTTGGTTGGTGCAGGAACGAATCAAAAAGAAATAATCATCTTTTGCTGAAAGAAAAAATTTTCCATTTGTAGTCATAAACAATATCTAGAATTAGAATTTAAATTATACGTAAATGAAATATTTTGAATTTACAAGGTTATTACGTAGGGGAATTGCTATTTCTCACTGGTGGACCACCTAAGGAATTATACAATTTATGATTAAACCGAACCCTAACTCCGCCCCACGCAAATTTAATTCCTTAGGTGGTGACAATCACCACCGGAGTAATATTATTCATATTATTTTATATTATTATATTATTTATTTGTGTTTATTTATTATTTTTAGTTATCTATTATTTATTTTTAGTTCTTTATTTTATCTATTATTTATTTTTAATTTTATTATATATATTTGTATTAATTTTCCGAATGGTTATCCAACACTATCATCCTCTGTACCAATATATAATTGGCTTATAAACCAATTAGAAGATTATGAAGACTTGACAGATATTTCAGATGAAATGAAAGTCACTATAACTAAAGCAAAAAATAAATTATTGCAATATTATAATAAAACTGATGCTTCATTATATACAATAACAACAAGTAACCATCATTTTAAGACATAAGTTATATTAATTTGTCTTAATTAGTTAATAAATAAAGAAGCAATATTTTTTTTTCATAATAATAAATTATAATAATCATAATTTTTCTAATAGTATTGAACCCCAGACTTAAACTTAATTATTATAAAAAAGATAATTGGGAAAGAAGATACATAGACTCTGCACAAAAATTAATTAATTCTGAAATTAGTAATAATGAAAATGATGGTGAGGATGATTTAACAAGTCAGATTTATAAGTGTAAACATATTGCCCACAATTCCAATGAATTAAATTTGTACCTCAAAGATCCAAATGCACAAGAAAAGACTGATGTTTTGTTATGGTGGAAGGTAAGTTAGATTTTATTATTTAACAATAAAATAATTGATTATATTGATGTAATTAAAATGTATGATATGATTTTCTTGTAGATGCACAAGCTGGAATATCCTCATCTAGCCAAAATGGCAAGGATTATCTTGCCATTCCAGCATCTAGTGTCCAGTTAAAAGTATCTTTTCTGGTGGTACTGATTTAATTACACCAACTAGATGCAGTTTGTCTGCAGATACAATTAGGTGCTGTATGTGCCTTAAAAATTGGTGGAAGGGCATTTTAAAAGATTCACAATAATAAAATTTTTAAATAAAATTATTAAAAAAAATATTTATACTATATAAATAAAAAATATTTTTGTAAATAAAATTATAAAATATACATTAAAATAAAGATTTTTCATTTATTATATATGTGTATTTAATTCAAATCATGGATTCAAATCAGTTATTATAGATTCAAATCAGTCAGTTTGAATCAAATCAAGTAAATCAAATTAGTTCAAATCAAATTATATATTCAAATCAGTTCGAATCAAGTTGAATCAAATCAAAGTACAATTTGGATTTGATGCGAATTCAATTTGAATGAAATGAATCAAAATTAAGTGATTCAATTTGATTCAATTTGATTCAAATTCAAATCAGTTCAAATTTCATTGATTTGTTCAGAGTCTTACCCCCTTCCTCTAAATTAGATAGATCTAAATTTATAAAAGGAGGTATGATAATATTATGTGATTAGTCTTCATTATCCTTGCCAAAAAATAATCAAACACCAAGAACAACTTTATTCAATCCTTTGAGTAAAAATGGAAAACATGATACACATAAAGGAATGATTCTGTTATTAGAAATCCACTATTGAATTTTTGATGGGGTTTTTTAGATAAATTCATTTTCCAACTTTGATTTTGTTTATTTAAAATAATTATTTTATTTTCTCATACACACACACACGCACACACACTCTCTCAAGTTATTTTCTAATGTATGAAGACATACAACTCCAATTCATCCAAGGATGCCAGCACAATTGTAATATTACATAATTTAATTTAATCTATCAATAATCAATCAGATAGTGATAATAAATATACGTATATATTTGCATATAGATAGGTTTACTTGATTTACATCCATATTCAAAAATTTTAAAAAGTGGAACTGGTAATGGGTTTTTGACATTATATCTAGCATGAGCTCTACATCCAACTAGAATTGTTCGCATCATAGACATTAATCTGGATTATATAAAAATATTCATGTGGTTTGTACTATGATATTATTGAATTTAGTACTTGGTCATGTTCAGAAATCTAAAAATTGCTAATAATTATGGTGCTAAAAAGAGGCATCATCATCTACCACTTATTTCTTAAAACATTTAATATAATAATAATATGATCCTAGAAAAGCATTATCTTATATTTGTCAACTTTCTCTCATATACCAACAAATCATGCTGCATTCAATTCAAAAAAATATCTTCTTTTTCAACAAAGATTTAAAAGGTTAAAATCTACATAAAAAAAAGAAAAAGAAACTTTTATATAATTGTTAATTTCCTAATTTTCATTGTTATCATAAGATTTATTTGATTCAACAAACAAATCTGTTATGTGACCACATATATTTCTCAAATCTTCTAAACCTTTATGCATTGCATCTATTGCTGTTATATTGTCTATGAAAATAAAATAAAATACTCTGTAAATACAAAATTAATATATTACGAAAGTTTTTAACATAATAAAGAAATTAATTACTGGTAGTTTGTACACGTAAATTAAGTTTATCTTCTGATGGATGTGGTATAGAATATCCACAATATTCTACTTCTGGGCTTTTTTTTTTTTTCAAAAAAAAAATCAAGTCAATTAATAAAAATAAAAATAAAAATATCATCATCATCATCATCATCATCATAATTATTACTTTTGCATTATTACATAACGTAAAGCATTTCCCAATGTATGATCTTCTTCTGATATGTTAAATGTTAAACTTGTTGGATCATCATCTTTATTAAATTTCTTTTTTATTAAAAAAATTAATAATATTGTAAAGTAAAAAAAACCAAAAAATGGGTTTTTACTTTAAAAATAATTAATTACAAAATCTAATATTTCACTATAAGCATCATCATCAACAGTCTCTCCATCTTCTCCTCCTTCCTCTTCCTCCTCTTCTTCTTCCTCCTCACCCTCTTCGTCTTCTTCAGTAGTGATTATAACTTTTTTATTATTATTGATATTATCATCATCAATTTCCATTTGTTGAGAAGTACTTTTTGGTTTTATAGCTCTTTTATTGGATTTAGTGGTCATTATTATTTATTTTGAAAAAAAATTTATATATGTATATTGGAGTGACTAGTAAAGTTGAAAAAAAATATATGGGGCATACTGCAACAAAACCAGACAAAGTGAACATTGTGTCACTATGGGATTACAGGGATCAAAATTTAGTAACGTGATTATTATTATTATTATTATTGTGATTTAACAATTTTATAATCTCCCATCTGTTGTCTTTGATTTTTCTTAATATTAAGTGGTATATAGAATTGCTTCTATATAAAAATAATTAATATGAAATTAATTTATATCAGATCTATCATGGAACCCAAGGATTACAGCACTATCATCTCAATCAAAACAATTCTCAATCTTCAATTAATTTTTAAGATGAAATTTGTGAATATATCCCGTGGTTTCTTTTATAT
>CAUDNR010004218.1:10819-23263 GCA_958430865.1 Entrophospora sp. SA101 | reverse complement strand
GTGACTCAAAAAAAGTTCCATTTGCTGTCATATTTAATTCTTGCATAAGAAGAGATTGTATAAAACGACTATACCAGATGCTTCTTGCTGGAAGATCTGTTGATTGGCCTCGATCATTGATTGTACTTATATCTGGTAAATTTATATCACAGTTGTTAATAGCTGCATAGCCTATCCAACTAGAGGACAAAGAGGAAGTATTGTTTTTCCATGAAATTATTGTAATATTTGTTGAATGGCAACTGACATGTAGTTGCAACCACAAGCCTTGAATTGACCAATCATGACTCCCATTAGTTTTTAAATTGGGTTTTATTGCTTTGTTTATTAAAAGTCCACCATTACCATGATCTACAACCATTGTGTCAATAATTCCATAACCCTCCTTCTGTACACTTGTCACATTCAACATCATAAAATCATAGGAAGGATATGAAATATTATCATTAATACTAGTTTTCAACAGACGGTATCTCATTGCATTGTTACTGTATGTTTTGTTAAAGTCAATTGCATATTCTTCATCAACATGGAACATATTTTTCATTCCTGGACATAGTTGGTAGTAAAATCCACCACATACCCTAATGCTTGTTAGCTCCTTCAGAGAAAATGTGTTATTAACTGCACTATCCAATAATGGATCAGCATTGATAACATCAGCATCAACAGATGTTATATCATATGTTACTTCAAATGTATAAATACCAAGTGGTGCAATAGCTGATACTCCAAATAATGCTATTAAAGATACCCCAACAAGTATGTAAGTATATTACGTTTATATGATCCCATGCCCCATAATTTAATTCCTGTTAAAGCAGGTTGGCCACCTGTTCCATAAATATTAAGTAGACTTGCCCCAACCACTTTACTTAAAGTTGTCCACTCTAAAGCCATCATTTTATATTGATGCTCATTAATATTGATATGGTGCCCAACACAGAAATAATAATTGGTAGGATAGCACTAAAAATACCAATTAATCCAGCTAATTGACCAATGCTTAATTCAACTATCACCATTTTTAGGGTTTAAGGATTATAAAAAGAATATATTACGATCAAGTTTTGTAGTGTGTAAACTTGTGTGTAAATGATTTATGTTATTATTGTTTATTATTTATTATGAAATAACAGGCTATGCGTGTTAGAAGGGGATAGATAGTGAAAATTTATTATTAGTTTCGATTAATGAATGAATGGATTTATATTCACAACACTTGCTATTTCACAGTTAATTTTAAGGTAGATTATTTATTAATTGAAACTTTCAAAAACCCTCTTCCTTATATACATTATTTAGTTTAATTGCTGCGATGCAGTATAAATTTGGTTGGTGCAGGAACGAATCAAAAAGAAATAATCATCTTTTGCTGAAAGAAAAAATTTTCCATTTGTAGTCATAAACAATATCTAGAATTAGAATTTAAATTATACGTAAATGAAATATTTTGAATTTACAAGGTTATTACGTAGGGGAATTGCTATTTCTCACTGGTGGACCACCTAAGGAATTATACAATTTATGATTAAACCGAACCCTAACTCCGCCCCACGCAAATTTAATTCCTTAGGTGGTGACAATCACCACCGGAGTAATATTATTCATATTATTTTATATTATTATATTATTTATTTGTGTTTATTTATTATTTTTAGTTATCTATTATTTATTTTTAGTTCTTTATTTTATCTATTATTTATTTTTAATTTTATTATATATATTTGTATTAATTTTCCGAATGGTTATCCAACACTATCATCCTCTGTACCAATATATAATTGGCTTATAAACCAATTAGAAGATTATGAAGACTTGACAGATATTTCAGATGAAATGAAAGTCACTATAACTAAAGCAAAAAATAAATTATTGCAATATTATAATAAAACTGATGCTTCATTATATACAATAACAACAAGTAACCATCATTTTAAGACATAAGTTATATTAATTTGTCTTAATTAGTTAATAAATAAAGAAGCAATATTTTTTTTTCATAATAATAAATTATAATAATCATAATTTTTCTAATAGTATTGAACCCCAGACTTAAACTTAATTATTATAAAAAAGATAATTGGGAAAGAAGATACATAGACTCTGCACAAAAATTAATTAATTCTGAAATTAGTAATAATGAAAATGATGGTGAGGATGATTTAACAAGTCAGATTTATAAGTGTAAACATATTGCCCACAATTCCAATGAATTAAATTTGTACCTCAAAGATCCAAATGCACAAGAAAAGACTGATGTTTTGTTATGGTGGAAGGTAAGTTAGATTTTATTATTTAACAATAAAATAATTGATTATATTGATGTAATTAAAATGTATGATATGATTTTCTTGTAGATGCACAAGCTGGAATATCCTCATCTAGCCAAAATGGCAAGGATTATCTTGCCATTCCAGCATCTAGTGTCCAGTTAAAAGTATCTTTTCTGGTGGTACTGATTTAATTACACCAACTAGATGCAGTTTGTCTGCAGATACAATTAGGTGCTGTATGTGCCACCTCAAAGATCCAAATGCACAAGAAAAGACTGATGTTTTGTTATGGTGGAAGGTAAGTTAGATTTTATTATTTAACAATAAAATAATTGATTATATTGATGTAATTAAAATGTATGATATGATTTTCTTGTAGATGCACAAGCTGGAATATCCTCATCTAGCCAAAATGGCAAGGATTATCTTGCCATTCCAGCATCTAGTGTCCAGTTAAAAGTATCTTTTCTGGTGGTACTGATTTAATTACACCAACTAGATGCAGTTTGTCTGCAGATACAATTAGGTGCTGTATGTGCCTTAAAAATTGGTGGAAGGGCATTTTAAAAGATTCACAATAATAAAATTTTTAAATAAAATTATTAAAAAAAATATTTATACTATATAAATAAAAAATATTTTTGTAAATAAAATTATAAAATATACATTAAAATAAAGATTTTTCATTTATTATATATGTGTATTTAATTCAAATCATGGATTCAAATCAGTTATTATAGATTCAAATCAGTCAGTTTGAATCAAATCAAGTAAATCAAATTAGTTCAAATCAAATTATATATTCAAATCAGTTCGAATCAAGTTGAATCAAATCAAAGTACAATTTGGATTTGATGCGAATTCAATTTGAATGAAATGAATCAAAATTAAGTGATTCAATTTGATTCAATTTGATTCAAATTCAAATCAGTTCAAATTTCATTGATTTGTTCAGAGTCTTACCCCCTTCCTCTAAATTAGATAGATCTAAATTTATAAAAGGAGGTATGATAATATTATGTGATTAGTCTTCATTATCCTTGCCAAAAAATAATCAAACACCAAGAACAACTTTATTCAATCCTTTGAGTAAAAATGGAAAACATGATACACATAAAGGAATGATTCTGTTATTAGAAATCCACTATTGAATTTTTGATGGGGTTTTTTAGATAAATTCATTTTCCAACTTTGATTTTGTTTATTTAAAATAATTATTTTATTTTCTCATACACACACACACGCACACACACTCTCTCAAGTTATTTTCTAATGTATGAAGACATACAACTCCAATTCATCCAAGGATGCCAGCACAATTGTAATATTACATAATTTAATTTAATCTATCAATAATCAATCAGATAGTGATAATAAATATACGTATATATTTGCATATAGATAGGTTTACTTGATTTACATCCATATTCAAAAATTTTAAAAAGTGGAACTGGTAATGGGTTTTTGACATTATATCTAGCATGAGCTCTACATCCAACTAGAATTGTTCGCATCATAGACATTAATCTGGATTATATAAAAATATTCATGTGGTTTGTACTATGATATTATTGAATTTAGTACTTGGTCATGTTCAGAAATCTAAAAATTGCTAATAATTATGGTGCTAAAAAGAGGCATCATCATCTACCACTTATTTCTTAAAACATTTAATATAATAATAATATGATCCTAGAAAAGCATTATCTTATATTTGTCAACTTTCTCTCATATACCAACAAATCATGCTGCATTCAATTCAAAAAAATATCTTCTTTTTCAACAAAGATTTAAAAGGTTAAAATCTACATAAAAAAAAGAAAAAGAAACTTTTATATAATTGTTAATTTCCTAATTTTCATTGTTATCATAAGATTTATTTGATTCAACAAACAAATCTGTTATGTGACCACATATATTTCTCAAATCTTCTAAACCTTTATGCATTGCATCTATTGCTGTTATATTGTCTATGAAAATAAAATAAAATACTCTGTAAATACAAAATTAATATATTACGAAAGTTTTTAACATAATAAAGAAATTAATTACTGGTAGTTTGTACACGTAAATTAAGTTTATCTTCTGATGGATGTGGTATAGAATATCCACAATATTCTACTTCTGGGCTTTTTTTTTTTTTCAAAAAAAAAATCAAGTCAATTAATAAAAATAAAAATAAAAATATCATCATCATCATCATCATCATCATAATTATTACTTTTGCATTATTACATAACGTAAAGCATTTCCCAATGTATGATCTTCTTCTGATATGTTAAATGTTAAACTTGTTGGATCATCATCTTTATTAAATTTCTTTTTTATTAAAAAAATTAATAATATTGTAAAGTAAAAAAAACCAAAAAATGGGTTTTTACTTTAAAAATAATTAATTACAAAATCTAATATTTCACTATAAGCATCATCATCAACAGTCTCTCCATCTTCTCCTCCTTCCTCTTCCTCCTCTTCTTCTTCCTCCTCACCCTCTTCGTCTTCTTCAGTAGTGATTATAACTTTTTTATTATTATTGATATTATCATCATCAATTTCCATTTGTTGAGAAGTACTTTTTGGTTTTATAGCTCTTTTATTGGATTTAGTGGTCATTATTATTTATTTTGAAAAAAAATTTATATATGTATATTGGAGTGACTAGTAAAGTTGAAAAAAAATATATGGGGCATACTGCAACAAAACCAGACAAAGTGAACATTGTGTCACTATGGGATTACAGGGATCAAAATTTAGTAACGTGATTATTATTATTATTATTATTGTGATTTAACAATTTTATAATCTCCCATCTGTTGTCTTTGATTTTTCTTAATATTAAGTGGTATATAGAATTGCTTCTATATAAAAATAATTAATATGAAATTAATTTATATCAGATCTATCATGGAACCCAAGGATTACAGCACTATCATCTCAATCAAAACAATTCTCAATCTTCAATTAATTTTTAAGATGAAATTTGTGAATATATCCCGTGGTTTCTTTTATATTTCTGTGAAAAAACGATTTTCTGTGAATGAAGCACGCTGAAAATACTCAAAACATACTGAAAACATACAGTGTGTTTTATTTTCGGTGTTTCCGTATATTTTTAGTAAAAATTTCGTGTTTCAGTGCAAAATTTTTTATAGGTCAAGATTTTCCATATTTCTAATAATTTTATGCAAATAATTCCCCAAATAAAATTATTTATAACAAAAAATAATCTTACTATTGTTTTAACAAGTCTCTTCTAAATGTATAAATAAAGGCGGATTTTCTTTTGAATTTTTTAAAATTGATAATAAATAAATACCTTTTAATTCTACACAATTAATATTTTTTTAGATCAATAAATTCTTTGAACCTCCAATTTATAAAATATCACAACACCATCTTTTTCTCTATTTAAAAAATGTACATATATTATGACAGAACAAAAACGCGAATCATGTTTATTGAAACGGACTTTTTTATTTTATTTTATATAAACATATAATAATAAGTAAAATTTTCCGTCGATCATTCTCTCGTTTCCAACGGATCTATGGGGACTGGCCACCTAAATCCGTTGAAATGAGGTTTGACTGTATCCGGTGAGAAATAGCAATTCTCATTACGTAGATTTGTTGCCCATGAAAACTGTGTTACACTATTGCTATTACTAATACTATTTTCCGTCGTCTGTGTAATATTAATCAATTGATTTTTTTATTGTAAGGGAAACTCCGATGACGATGAAATTAAAAAATTCCATTGGACAGACGAAAGTTAGTTATAATTCTATTAATAGATACAAAATTAAACAAGTACACATCTTAATCAATAATAATACAAGTAGTTTATATGTTTCTTCGACAATTGTTTTAATAGATAAGGGCTGAGATATTCATTTTAATTTTAATATAAAATCTTGTCGCGTATCATTGAATTTTCCTCAAATCCTAGTGTCCGCGTTTATTAATCCTCACTTTACAAAAAATTTAAAAGACAACTATCCATTAGGGTCCATTTGGCATTTATTGATGGAATTTTATTAACAAAGAAATGCATCCAATAAGAATTAATATGAGAATTAAATATCGGGCTC
Organism: Entrophospora sp. SA101; assembly: GCA_958430865.1. NCBI lineage: Eukaryota > Fungi > Glomeromycota > Glomeromycetes > Entrophosporales > Entrophosporaceae > Entrophospora > Entrophospora sp. SA101. Next base: position 16,897 of record CAUDNR010004218.1, on the reverse strand, counting down.
AATGAAAAAGAATTCATTATCCGAATAGTTTTAAATACAGATGAGGACGGAATGATTTATTCAACACCAAGTGAAGTTATAAATGAAAATTATAAATAAACTTGATAAAATGACATGTTATTCTGTACCAGTCATTTTGGGCTTTGATGATAAAATATTTGTTAATAATTATTTATTTTTCCATTTGAGATTGTTACTAATGATGTTACAATTTTTGTAACAGCACTTGACCATTCTATTTAAACTGGAATCAGTTTTTATTCAACGAAAGCAACGACTGTTATTGAGTTTACTTTACTTCACATCTTGCTTCTATATACCTATAGATCACATAAAATATTGGAACATGGAGAAAAGTGATGAGATGTATTGAGTGCACTAATATAACACATTATTAAAAAAAAATGAATCGAATGTGCGTATTTTTATTTTTATTTTTATTTTATTACTTTACATATCTCAACATTTGAATTAAAAAAAGGATGGCTTTGAAAGGCAACTAAAAAAATATTGGAAAAAAACGAACGTATAATTTCAGAAAACATTTGACATAGGAATATTTTTTTTCAATAGGGAAAATTAGTATGACAATCTCACTTGTCGATCTTACGAATTCGAGAAATGAGCTCCACAAAACAATATTCACGATTTAGACGATAATTTCAAAGCACTAGTTAAAAGTTTTTATCTGATAAGAAAAATGGGAATATGAAGATTTTGGCCGTATTGATAATAATTGTAAAGAATTGCCTTTTTGTTTTTTTTTGTTAGAGACATACGTAAACATCTGCAAGTAATTCTCGAAAAAAAAAAATATATTGGTTTTGTTGTTATGTATCTTTAATGTTAGCCTTTGTTTTTTTTTAATGGATTTTCAATGCGGGAAGAGACTACAGAAGAGTCATGTTGTAACGAGGGAATCTGGTCTAGGATTGCAAAATGGGAACTTAAAATTCATTTAGCGTTCATTGATGCTTCTGATTATTTATATTTATTAAAAAATAATATAAATAATAACACTGATGATATAAATTAAAAAAAATTATTATTATTATGTAATTAGAATAAATTTAAAAAATGTTTAATTCCTGACATAGAATAAATTATATGCAGCACGAGACTAGATGGGAAAATAAAACAATTGTTTTTTTAGTATATATATTTTATGATGTATGATATTGAAAAAATGTATAATAATATAATTTACCTTAACAGATCCTTCATTACAATTTGACACACGACTATCGTCAAAGTTATACCATTCATTTTTAAATCCATTTCGTACACATGCTGTATAATGCCCACCATTCAATCCACCATAATGATTTGATACTGCATATAAATCGTATATAAAAGGTCCAACCTGTTGCAAAGAATTTATTGATTCATCGTCTGTGTTGGAAGACTCTGATGTGTTTTTACCAGGAATGTTGACAGGTTGTGGTATTGGAGGTGGTACATAACTTGTTAAATCTAGTTTTTTTAATGGAAAATTAACCAAGGTTTCCACTTTATCTCTGAATGGTCCTTTAAATGAAAATCTCTTGAGATGTATTAAAAGAACATCAGGTAATCTTGAAATTGAAAGACGCTTTGTTGCACGTTGAAAACATTTACATCTGGGACAATTCCATGCATTTTCTTTCTCTAAAATTTCTTCTTTAACGAAAGCATTCAAACATTGTAATAAATCAATACTATTTTTTTTTTTGGTTTTAGGAATTGGCAGTGATAAATACATAAATGTATTGTAGGTTGTAGAAGTCTTTTTACAAGATAAGCATTTCAGTTGATTTCTAAATTGTCCTTGGAATAAACTAACCACAATGGATGAATTACGCATCATATATCTATCCCATTCTAGTACTGATGCAATTTGAATTGGAAGATCTTCCATGCTTTCTTCTTCCTTCCTTGTTAATGCTCTGATATTGGGCTTAGCTTTCACAATGTTCAAATCTTCATGCAGCCCGTCTAATAAATATGCAAGGAATTCTTGAGAATCTTGTTGATCAGTTCCTGAAAAATGAGGTGCAAATTTTCCAATAGCCTGTTTAAATGTTACAGGAGAAACAATTGGATATTGACCATTCCATAACACCCTAATTAAAGTTGCAAATGCATCAGCCAAAGCACCTTTTGTGCCTAAAGGATTAACTTTGTTAATATGATATTTGTAGCTTCCATCTAAAAAATAACGAGCAAATGGAATAGTGCCGCTTAAACATTGAATGATCGAATTCATGAAACAAGTATTGCCAAGGTTTTTTAATCCAGAAATTCCAACATCTGAACCCAACTGTGAAAATGAACTTTCTGAATTAGGAAATCGTTGGTGATAATGACCAGTACTTGATGATGGCCTATTAGGTATTTCCATTGGTTGTTCGTTATTGGAAGTCTGAGATGAATCCGGAATTGTAAGAGATGTTTTATATGATGATGATGATGTTGTTGATGTTGATGACGATGTTGTTGTTGATGATGTCTTAGGATTACCTGTTGGCGGTAATGGTTTATTTGGCAAGGGTGGTTTTGTAGTCTTTGTAGTAGAATTTAGTTTTCTTTGTGAATTTGGTGATGGATAATTTGGATTCTTAACCGTAGTAAAACCGTTATAAGGATGATCAAAAATGGTTTGACGTCGTTTCAAACTACTAGCTCCCCGGGTAGTTGAAGGTTCTTTTTGTGAGTCTGTTGATTTATTTTCAGGTAATTTATGCTGTATATTGGTAGATGATGACGGTGGTGGTAGTGGTAATGGTTTGTTTGGGGCAGGTATGTCAATATGAGATGAAACTTTTGATGGTTTGGCTGGTGAATTAATAGTATGATTTGAGCCGTGAGTTGTTTGATGTTCAGCTCCGACCATTGATTCTTTATAAATACCTCCAGGTTGTTGAAACTGTTATTTGATTGCTTATTATTAGAATATTATAATTGATTTTATTTTAGAATAACAAAACAGTAATACTTACATAATCGATGATATTTCTTACATATGATACTTCATTATTTAAAGAAATAGTCATTCTAATATTTAATATTTAAATAAATTATTTAACCGTTAGAAAAATTTTAAATGTCTCAAAATAAATTAATAAAAATAGTGACAATACCTTTGATGATTAACATGCTCTGCCAAAGATAAATTATTGTCTGAAATAAAAACCCCTTTTCTTTTAGATTTATCATGATTAATTATTCTAGTTCTTGGTGTATGGTTTTGACCATTTCCAGAAAAGCCATTGTTAACAGAGCTACCATCATATTTTTCAAGTCGATTATCTTGATTTTCTTCATCAACAGTACATTCAATGCCTATCTCACCATACAAATGTTTCCAGGCATCGAAACCACCATATAGTAACAAAGGTGATTGTTTCAACTCCTTTGCATATTCAGTTTCATATATTGCATTTATCAAATTGTTTAGAGGGTTGTTTTGGACAGTTATAGATATAGTAACAGAATCTTGATCATATAAGACAATTAAATCAAAATCATCACGCTTTTTGAAAAGGTCCAATTCTTTTTTTGGAGAAATTAATAGTTTAGATTCTATGTCTATGGAAGAAATTCTATTAAATCATAATAGTTAAAAATTAATCAGGTTATTAATTAATTATATGTATTATAACATAGCATAATCTTACCCATCCTTTGTAATGAGAGGATCTAAACAAATAATATTTTTTGCTTTTATATGACCCTGATCAAAATCATTCCTGTGTCTAACATCAAGCAACAAAATTTTTTGAGCATCATCGGGTACTGATAAAAGCTGGTGTAATCTGGAAGCTTGTATGATTTTAGTATCAAAATTGCTTTCATTTTTATTATTATTATTATTGCTACCATTAGTTTCTAATAATTTTCGTACTGGAATCTCGTCAATTATATTAGAAGATGATGTAGATGATGTTATCTCTCCAATATTTTTTTTTTCAGCCAAGCTTTGATTGATATTTTGACTTGAAGTTAATGCATTTGATGAAGTGGAAGGCTCGGTGATTTTGTTTGGTGAAACATCAGTGATCTTATATTTATTCAAATGATCTTGCTTATTATGTATTTTGAGTGCTATTTGTTCAGTATTAGCAATAACACTAGGAAGTTTCTAAACACAATATACATAACAAAATTATCATTGATTTATCCATTTTCAATAAGCTCTTTTTTTAAATGATAGCATAAACAAAGCTACCTACTTTTTTTAACTCATGATAAGTTTTACTAAGTGCTGGATCTTTTTTGCTCTCGATTAATTCCTTATAGTCTTTATGTTTAGGCAATTTTTCAATTATTATTCTAAATTGAATTGAAATCGATTAATAAACTTTTGAATATAAAAAAAAACTAAAAAAATTTGGGATAAAAATTATCATTATTGTTATACATTTTTTATCCTACATTTAAGAAATGGTTAGAATTCTTCGAAACTTACGAGCCTATTTTCAATCCGTTTTTGTATGCATTTTCGTAGTTGTCTGATTCCAAGGCTGAATCAAACTATTGGAAATTACAATTACAAGTAAATAAACATACATTTAATTATGTAACCAATTGAACAAAAAAAAAAAAAACTCATTTAAAAGAAAATGTACATGCCTCAACAAGTAACTTTTCTGTTGTTTTTATCCAAAATTTCAAATTGTATTCATTGGGTTCTGTTAGCACTCTTGATTGTTCTATTAATTCAGAAATTTTTGAGTCTGCGATAGTTGACATGAATGTGATAATATTTTGATATCAATGTATTGAAATATTGAAAATAAGGAGACATTGTAAAAAATTATATGAAAATTTTAAAAAATTATGCAAACCCATTATTCTGCATTTACTATCCAAAATCGGATTGGCCAATTTCCATAACTCTCATTGATTGGTTGAATATATTAAAAAATAAACAATTATCACATTTTACGCATTTTCAGAAATTGCTTCGACATTAGCACCAGGTGACGTTCTCCAACTTAAGGAACAACTTTACCATAATCATCACTTTAGATTTATCTATTAACAATAATCGTACCACTAAAAAATTGATTACTAACCCAAACTTGCGGGATTTATTGATATTAATATAGAATTAAAAATGAAAAAAAACAAAATTTAGTGTTTGGCAATATTTTTATTCTGATGATATCAAAAAAATAGCCGTACAGAATGAGTATGTCAAGCTTGTGCTTGGAAACGAAAAGTAGAAAAAGTACAGACCACCTAGCACTAAAACAGATGCTGAAGTAAAATCGACTTTTATAGAAGAAACAGAAAATCAGAGAAACAATTTAATCGTAACCCAAAAGATTAAAAGTTAAAGCCAAACAAAGTTGACAGATATGTTTGAAAGTTCTAAGATTGATAATTTTTAGGTCTTTGTGTGTCATTTCAACTAGTATTGTCTAGGTTATAAGATACTAATAGAATTACTTTTTTAAGTTCTTGGGCTAACCAAGAATTAACAAATGTTACTAGTACAATTCTTGAAGGCATAAGTTTTTCTGATAATGTTATCTTAGGTTGGAAATTATTTGTTTTAATTGAATTGCTAATAAAATAAAATTTAAAAATTTTTAAATTTCAGGATTAGCAGATTCGTCTGGAAGATCCATGTATGCATCTGTTTTGACTTTACCACCTAAAAAAGGATACAATTATTTGTCAAAATGCTGATAATATTTCTCAAAAAATATTCAAGTCTTAAAATTTCTCCAATATGTCATGTACCCATGTTGAGAGAGAGACTCATACTCTAGCCTGGAAGTGATCGATACTGCACAAAGTGGAAATTTGAAATCTTTATATTTCTATGCCAATGTATAATCTGCTTATTACACATGTCAACTATCTAAAACAAAATCATTATAATTATAGGCGAAACGAAAATTCGATTTGGCAAAAGTTTCGGCAATTTTATTATTATATGGTGCAAGTCACCTAGTCCCGCAACTTGCTGCGCCTCGTGGCCAATTTTGGGAAAAATCATCAAAACTCAGAATTGTAAGTTATGCTCAAAAATGCAATAAAATTTTATATCACGTGACCTTTAATGGTGATACAAATTAAAAAAAATAT
>CAUDNR010004218.1:0-10809 GCA_958430865.1 Entrophospora sp. SA101 | reverse complement strand
GTCATGATTATTATTCAATACATTTGATATCATCATTGACATAACAAACAATTGCATCACCCAAGTAGTAATAATACCAAGGCCATGCAAAAATGAAACTTTTAATAATGTCTGTCTCTGGGATTCACAAAATAAATTATTCTTCCTGATTATCAATTGTAGTTCCCATTTTCCCATTGTGTAGTTTCCTTATGAATAAGCATCAGTAATATTTTTTGATTTAATATTAATGAATTGTACAAAATATAGGTCACATGACCATTGATATTAATATTAATATCAAGAAATCTGTTATTATTAAAAATTCAAATAAATATCATAACAAGAAGAATTTTATTATCATTAAACCATTCTTAGATCTCAATCCATTAGTATTCATTAAATGGAGGCACACTAATTGAGATTCGGAGGAATATTTTTGTGGAAAGATCTAGAAAAATCCATAAAAAAACATTCAAACAAAATTTTAAATAATGAAAATATAACAATTCTACCAACATTCATTGAAAATTTAAAAATATATAATCAAAATACTTTTGATGCTTTATTAGATAGGTATATGAAAAAATTTAAAAGTGAAGCATTTGAATTCTGGGTGATTCCAGGTATGTTGTCTGTCTAAAATATGTATATGTGTCTATGTTGTTCATTTGGTTTTCATTTAAATTTTTTTAATATATCAGTACAAAAAGAATTTTTCAGTTATTTGAGTTTCAAAAAAGTTACTAAATTATATGGAATTCAAGCATTGACAATACAAGATCTCAAACAATTTATACCAGGTATCTCAAAAACATTTATATCTATGACTAAATTATAGTTTTCTAGCATTAATAATTTCACTTTGTTCTTAAAACATTAGGAAGTTATTCATGGAATTCTGAAGATATCTGTGACAAAATGATTAGCCATTGTATTGTGGACTTGAAGGTCAGAAAACATTTAATTGACTCTGCTGAAAATTATCCAATAATTAATGTTTTTTTAGTTAAAACTGCAAAATTTTGGTGGAACAGGATCTGCCAATGAATTTACAACATCAGGAAATTAATTTAGCATAAACTTGCATAAATCTTACAATGCCAACGTAATATTGTGTAAATCTTACAGTGCTGATGTAAGTTTTACACTTTTTTATTATTAAACTTACAATTGACATGTGTAAAATTTTTTTATATTTTCTGGATGTTATGGATTCAAATCAGTTGTTATTATTATAGATTCAAATCAATCAGTTTGAATCAAATCAAGTAAATCAAATTAGTTCAAATCAAATTATATATTCAAATCAGTTCAAATCAAGTTGAATCAAATCAAAGTACAATTTGGATTTGATGCGAATTCAATTTGAATGAAACGAATCAAAAATTAAGTGATTCAATTTGATTCAATTTGATTCAAATTCAAATCAGTTCAAATTTCATTGATTTGTTCAGAGCCTTACCCCCTTCCTCTAAATTAGATAGATCTAAATTTATAAAAGGAGGTATGATAGTATTATGTGTAAGGTTGTGGGTGAAACCTACTTAGTAATTACTGAAACAATGGCAAAACTATATTAAATCTTATCAAAAATCCTGTTGAAACTATGCCGAAATGGCGAAACCTCAAAATGTGAAACTCTGCCAAAACTCTAATAAACAATTAATGTGTAACCTGCCGAAACCCTGCTGATTGATTTCTGGAGGAATTTCGGCAAGCAACCTTAATTATGTGATTAGTCTTCATTATCCTTACCAAAAAATAATCAAACACCAAGAACAACTTTATTCAATCCTTTGAGTAAAAATGGAAAACATGATACACATAAAGGAATGATTCTGTTATTAGAAATCCACTATTGAATTTTTGATGGGGTTTTTTAGATAAATTCATTTTCCAACTTTGATTTTGTTTATTTAAAATAATTATTTTATTTTCTCATACACACACACACGCACACACACTCTCTCAAGTTATTTTCTAATGTATGAAGACATACAACTCCAATTCATCCAAGGATTCCAGCACAATTGTAATATTACATAATTTAATTTAATCTATCAATAATCAATCAGATAGTGATAATAAATATACATATATATTTGCATATTGATAGGTTTACTTGATTTACATCCATATTCAAAAATTTTAAAAAGTGGAACTGGTAATGGGTTTTTGACATTATATCTAGCATGAGCTCTACATCCAACTAGAATTGTTCGCATCATAGACATTAATCTGGATTATATAAAAATATTCATGTGGTTTGTACTATGATATTATTGAATTTAGTACTTGGTCATGTTCAGAATCTAAAAATTGCTAATGATTATGGTGCTAAAAAGAGGCATCATCATCTACTACTTATTTCTTAAAACATTTAATATAATAATAATATGATCCTAGAAAAGCATTATCTTATATTTGTCAACTTTCTCTCATATACCAACAAATCATGCTGCATTCAATTCAAAAAAATATCTTCTTTTTCAACAAAGATTTAAAAGGTTAAAATCTACATAAAAAAAAGAAAAAGAAACTTTTATATAATTGTTAATTTCCTAATTTTCATTGTTATCATAAGATTTATTTGATTCAACAAACAAATCTGTTATGTGACCACATATATTTCTCAAATCTTCTAAACCTTTATGCATTGCATCTATTGCTGTTATATTGTCTATGAAAATAAAATAAAATACTTGTAAATACAAAATTAATATATTATGAAAGTTTTTAACATAATAAAGAAATTAATTACTGGTAGTTTGTACACGTAAATTAAGTTTATCTTCTGATGGATGTGGTATAGAATATCCACAATATTCTACTTCTGGGCTTTTTTTTTTTTGAAAAAAAAAAAAATCAAGTCAATTAATAAAAATAAAAATAAAAATTTCATCATCATCATCATCATCATAATTATTACTTTTGCATTATTACATAACGTAAAGCATTTCCCAATGTATGATCTTCTTCTGATATGTTAAATGTTAAACTTGTTGGATCATCATCTTTATTGAATTTCTTTTTTTTTAAAAAAATTAATAATATTGTAAAGTAAAAAAAACCAAAAAATGGGGTTTTACTTTAAAAATAATTAATTACAAAATCTAATATTTCACTATAAGCATCATCATCAACAGTCTCTCCATCTTCTCCTCCTTCCTCTTCCTCCTCTCCTCCTTCCTCTTCCTCCTCTCCTTCTTCCTCCTCACCCTCTTCGTCTTCTTCAGTAGTGATTATAACTTTTTTATTATTATTGATATTATCATCATCAATTTCCATTTGTTGAGAAGTACTTTTTGGTTTTATAGCTCTTTTATTGGATTTAGTGGTCATTATTATTTATTTTGAAAAAAAATTTATATATGTATATTGGAGTGACTAGTAAAGTTGAAAAAAATATATATGGGGCATACTGCAACAAAACCAGACAAAGTGAACATTGTGTCACTATGGGATTACAGGGATCAAAATTTAGTAACGTGATTATTATTATTATTATTATTGTGATTTAACAATTTTATAATCTCCCATCTGTTGTCTTTGATTTTTCTTAATATTAAGTGGTATATAGAATTGCTTCTATATAAAAATAATTAATATGAAATTAATTTATATCAGATCTATCATGGAACCCAAGGATTACAGCACCATCATCTCAATCAAAACAATTCTCAATCTAAATTTCAATTAATTTTTAAGATGAAATTTGTGAATATATCCCATGGTTTCTTTTATATTTCTGTGAAAAAATGATTTTCTGTGAATGAAGCACGCTGAAAATACTCAAAACATACTGAAAACATACAGTGTGTTTTATTTTCGGTGTTTCCGTATATTTTTAGTAAAAATTTCGTGTTTCAGTGCAAAATTTTTTATAGGTCAAGATTTTCCATATTTCTAATAATTTTATGCAAATAATTCCCCAAATAAAATTATTTATAACAAAAAATAATCTTACTATTGTTTTAACAAGTCTCTTCTAAATGTATAAATAAAGGCAGATTTTCTTTATTGAATTTTTTAAAATTGATAATAAATAAATACCTTTTAATTCTACACAATTAATATTTTTTTAGATCAATAAATTCTTTGAACCTCCAATTTATAAAATATCACAACACCATCTTTTTCTCTATTTAAAAAATGTACATATATTATGACAGAACAAAAACGCGAATCATGTTTATTGAAACGGACTTTTTTATTTTATTTTATATAAACATATAATAATAAGTAAAATTTTCCGTCGATCATTCTCTCGTTTCCAACGGATCTATGGGGACTGGCCACCTAAATCCGTTGAAATGAGGTTTGACTGTATCCGGTGAGAAATAGCAATTCTCATTACGTAGATTTGTTGCCCATGAAAACTGTGTTACACTATTGCTATTACTAATACTATTTTCCGTCGTCTGTGTAATATTAATCAATTGATTTTTTTATTGTAAGGGAAACTCCGATGACGATGAAATTAAAAAATTCCATTGGACAGACGAAAGTTAGTTATAATTCTATTAATAGATACAAAATTAAACAAGTACACATCTTAATCAATAATAATACAAGTAGTTTATATGTTTCTTCGACAATTGTTTTAATAGATAAGGGCTGAGATATTCATTTTAATTTTAATATAAAATCTTGTCGCGTATCATTGAATTTTCCTCAAATCCTAGTGTCCGCGTTTATTAATCCTCACTTTACAAAAAATTTAAAAGACAACTATCCATTAGGGTCCATTTGGCATTTATTGATGGAATTTTATTAACAAAGAAATGCATCCAATAAGAATTAATATGAGAATTAAATATCGGGCTCAATGAAAAAGAATTCATTATCCGAATAGTTTTAAATACAGATGAGGACGGAATGATTTATTCAACACCAAGTGAAGTTATAAATGAAAATTATAAATAAACTTGATAAAATGACATGTTATTCTGTACCAGTCATTTTGGGCTTTGATGATAAAATATTTGTTAATAATTATTTATTTTTCCATTTGAGATTGTTACTAATGATGTTACAATTTTTGTAACAGCACTTGACCATTCTATTTAAACTGGAATCAGTTTTTATTCAACGAAAGCAACGACTGTTATTGAGTTTACTTTACTTCACATCTTGCTTCTATATACCTATAGATCACATAAAATATTGGAACATGGAGAAAAGTGATGAGATGTATTGAGTGCACTAATATAACACATTATTAAAAAAAAATGAATCGAATGTGCGTATTTTTATTTTTATTTTTATTTTATTACTTTACATATCTCAACATTTGAATTAAAAAAAGGATGGCTTTGAAAGGCAACTAAAAAAATATTGGAAAAAAACGAACGTATAATTTCAGAAAACATTTGACATAGGAATATTTTTTTTCAATAGGGAAAATTAGTATGACAATCTCACTTGTCGATCTTACGAATTCGAGAAATGAGCTCCACAAAACAATATTCACGATTTAGACGATAATTTCAAAGCACTAGTTAAAAGTTTTTATCTGATAAGAAAAATGGGAATATGAAGATTTTGGCCGTATTGATAATAATTGTAAAGAATTGCCTTTTTGTTTTTTTTTGTTAGAGACATACGTAAACATCTGCAAGTAATTCTCGAAAAAAAAAAATATATTGGTTTTGTTGTTATGTATCTTTAATGTTAGCCTTTGTTTTTTTTTAATGGATTTTCAATGCGGGAAGAGACTACAGAAGAGTCATGTTGTAACGAGGGAATCTGGTCTAGGATTGCAAAATGGGAACTTAAAATTCATTTAGCGTTCATTGATGCTTCTGATTATTTATATTTATTAAAAAATAATATAAATAATAACACTGATGATATAAATTAAAAAAAATTATTATTATTATGTAATTAGAATAAATTTAAAAAATGTTTAATTCCTGACATAGAATAAATTATATGCAGCACGAGACTAGATGGGAAAATAAAACAATTGTTTTTTTAGTATATATATTTTATGATGTATGATATTGAAAAAATGTATAATAATATAATTTACCTTAACAGATCCTTCATTACAATTTGACACACGACTATCGTCAAAGTTATACCATTCATTTTTAAATCCATTTCGTACACATGCTGTATAATGCCCACCATTCAATCCACCATAATGATTTGATACTGCATATAAATCGTATATAAAAGGTCCAACCTGTTGCAAAGAATTTATTGATTCATCGTCTGTGTTGGAAGACTCTGATGTGTTTTTACCAGGAATGTTGACAGGTTGTGGTATTGGAGGTGGTACATAACTTGTTAAATCTAGTTTTTTTAATGGAAAATTAACCAAGGTTTCCACTTTATCTCTGAATGGTCCTTTAAATGAAAATCTCTTGAGATGTATTAAAAGAACATCAGGTAATCTTGAAATTGAAAGACGCTTTGTTGCACGTTGAAAACATTTACATCTGGGACAATTCCATGCATTTTCTTTCTCTAAAATTTCTTCTTTAACGAAAGCATTCAAACATTGTAATAAATCAATACTATTTTTTTTTTTGGTTTTAGGAATTGGCAGTGATAAATACATAAATGTATTGTAGGTTGTAGAAGTCTTTTTACAAGATAAGCATTTCAGTTGATTTCTAAATTGTCCTTGGAATAAACTAACCACAATGGATGAATTACGCATCATATATCTATCCCATTCTAGTACTGATGCAATTTGAATTGGAAGATCTTCCATGCTTTCTTCTTCCTTCCTTGTTAATGCTCTGATATTGGGCTTAGCTTTCACAATGTTCAAATCTTCATGCAGCCCGTCTAATAAATATGCAAGGAATTCTTGAGAATCTTGTTGATCAGTTCCTGAAAAATGAGGTGCAAATTTTCCAATAGCCTGTTTAAATGTTACAGGAGAAACAATTGGATATTGACCATTCCATAACACCCTAATTAAAGTTGCAAATGCATCAGCCAAAGCACCTTTTGTGCCTAAAGGATTAACTTTGTTAATATGATATTTGTAGCTTCCATCTAAAAAATAACGAGCAAATGGAATAGTGCCGCTTAAACATTGAATGATCGAATTCATGAAACAAGTATTGCCAAGGTTTTTTAATCCAGAAATTCCAACATCTGAACCCAACTGTGAAAATGAACTTTCTGAATTAGGAAATCGTTGGTGATAATGACCAGTACTTGATGATGGCCTATTAGGTATTTCCATTGGTTGTTCGTTATTGGAAGTCTGAGATGAATCCGGAATTGTAAGAGATGTTTTATATGATGATGATGATGTTGTTGATGTTGATGACGATGTTGTTGTTGATGATGTCTTAGGATTACCTGTTGGCGGTAATGGTTTATTTGGCAAGGGTGGTTTTGTAGTCTTTGTAGTAGAATTTAGTTTTCTTTGTGAATTTGGTGATGGATAATTTGGATTCTTAACCGTAGTAAAACCGTTATAAGGATGATCAAAAATGGTTTGACGTCGTTTCAAACTACTAGCTCCCCGGGTAGTTGAAGGTTCTTTTTGTGAGTCTGTTGATTTATTTTCAGGTAATTTATGCTGTATATTGGTAGATGATGACGGTGGTGGTAGTGGTAATGGTTTGTTTGGGGCAGGTATGTCAATATGAGATGAAACTTTTGATGGTTTGGCTGGTGAATTAATAGTATGATTTGAGCCGTGAGTTGTTTGATGTTCAGCTCCGACCATTGATTCTTTATAAATACCTCCAGGTTGTTGAAACTGTTATTTGATTGCTTATTATTAGAATATTATAATTGATTTTATTTTAGAATAACAAAACAGTAATACTTACATAATCGATGATATTTCTTACATATGATACTTCATTATTTAAAGAAATAGTCATTCTAATATTTAATATTTAAATAAATTATTTAACCGTTAGAAAAATTTTAAATGTCTCAAAATAAATTAATAAAAATAGTGACAATACCTTTGATGATTAACATGCTCTGCCAAAGATAAATTATTGTCTGAAATAAAAACCCCTTTTCTTTTAGATTTATCATGATTAATTATTCTAGTTCTTGGTGTATGGTTTTGACCATTTCCAGAAAAGCCATTGTTAACAGAGCTACCATCATATTTTTCAAGTCGATTATCTTGATTTTCTTCATCAACAGTACATTCAATGCCTATCTCACCATACAAATGTTTCCAGGCATCGAAACCACCATATAGTAACAAAGGTGATTGTTTCAACTCCTTTGCATATTCAGTTTCATATATTGCATTTATCAAATTGTTTAGAGGGTTGTTTTGGACAGTTATAGATATAGTAACAGAATCTTGATCATATAAGACAATTAAATCAAAATCATCACGCTTTTTGAAAAGGTCCAATTCTTTTTTTGGAGAAATTAATAGTTTAGATTCTATGTCTATGGAAGAAATTCTATTAAATCATAATAGTTAAAAATTAATCAGGTTATTAATTAATTATATGTATTATAACATAGCATAATCTTACCCATCCTTTGTAATGAGAGGATCTAAACAAATAATATTTTTTGCTTTTATATGACCCTGATCAAAATCATTCCTGTGTCTAACATCAAGCAACAAAATTTTTTGAGCATCATCGGGTACTGATAAAAGCTGGTGTAATCTGGAAGCTTGTATGATTTTAGTATCAAAATTGCTTTCATTTTTATTATTATTATTATTGCTACCATTAGTTTCTAATAATTTTCGTACTGGAATCTCGTCAATTATATTAGAAGATGATGTAGATGATGTTATCTCTCCAATATTTTTTTTTTCAGCCAAGCTTTGATTGATATTTTGACTTGAAGTTAATGCATTTGATGAAGTGGAAGGCTCGGTGATTTTGTTTGGTGAAACATCAGTGATCTTATATTTATTCAAATGATCTTGCTTATTATGTATTTTGAGTGCTATTTGTTCAGTATTAGCAATAACACTAGGAAGTTTCTAAACACAATATACATAACAAAATTATCATTGATTTATCCATTTTCAATAAGCTCTTTTTTTAAATGATAGCATAAACAAAGCTACCTACTTTTTTTAACTCATGATAAGTTTTACTAAGTGCTGGATCTTTTTTGCTCTCGATTAATTCCTTATAGTCTTTATGTTTAGGCAATTTTTCAATTATTATTCTAAATTGAATTGAAATCGATTAATAAACTTTTGAATATAAAAAAAAACTAAAAAAATTTGGGATAAAAATTATCATTATTGTTATACATTTTTTATCCTACATTTAAGAAATGGTTAGAATTCTTCGAAACTTACGAGCCTATTTTCAATCCGTTTTTGTATGCATTTTCGTAGTTGTCTGATTCCAAGGCTGAATCAAACTATTGGAAATTACAATTACAAGTAAATAAACATACATTTAATTATGTAACCAATTGAACAAAAAAAAAAAAAACTCATTTAAAAGAAAATGTACATGCCTCAACAAGTAACTTTTCTGTTGTTTTTATCCAAAATTTCAAATTGTATTCATTGGGTTCTGTTAGCACTCTTGATTGTTCTATTAATTCAGAAATTTTTGAGTCTGCGATAGTTGACATGAATGTGATAATATTTTGATATCAATGTATTGAAATATTGAAAATAAGGAGACATTGTAAAAAATTATATGAAAATTTTAAAAAATTATGCAAACCCATTATTCTGCATTTACTATCCAAAATCGGATTGGCCAATTTCCATAACTCTCATTGATTGGTTGAATATATTAAAAAATAAACAATTATCACATTTTACGCATTTTCAGAAATTGCTTCGACATTAGCACCAGGTGACGTTCTCCAACTTAAGGAACAACTTTACCATAATCATCACTTTAGATTTATCTATTAACAATAATCGTACCACTAAAAAATTGATTACTAACCCAAACTTGCGGGATTTATTGATATTAATATAGAATTAAAAATGAAAAAAAACAAAATTTAGTGTTTGGCAATATTTTTATTCTGATGATATCAAAAAAATAGCCGTACAGAATGAGTATGTCAAGCTTGTGCTTGGAAACGAAAAGTAGAAAAAGTACAGACCACCTAGCACTAAAACAGATGCTGAAGTAAAATCGACTTTTATAGAAGAAACAGAAAATCAGAGAAACAATTTAATCGTAACCCAAAAGATTAAAAGTTAAAGCCAAACAAAGTTGACAGATATGTTTGAAAGTTCTAAGATTGATAATTTTTAGGTCTTTGTGTGTCATTTCAACTAGTATTGTCTAGGTTATAAGATACTAATAGAATTACTTTTTTAAGTTCTTGGGCTAACCAAGAATTAACAAATGTTACTAGTACAATTCTTGAAGGCATAAGTTTTTCTGATAATGTTATCTTAGGTTGGAAATTATTTGTTTTAATTGAATTGCTAATAAAATAAAATTTAAAAATTTTTAAATTTCAGGATTAGCAGATTCGTCTGGAAGATCCATGTATGCATCTGTTTTGACTTTACCACCTAAAAAAGGATACAATTATTTGTCAAAATGCTGATAATATTTCTCAAAAAATATTCAAGTCTTAAAATTTCTCCAATATGTCATGTACCCATGTTGAGAGAGAGACTCATACTCTAGCCTGGAAGTGATCGATACTGCACAAAGTGGAAATTTGAAATCTTTATATTTCTATGCCAATGTATAATCTGCTTATTACACATGTCAACTATCTAAAACAAAATCATTATAATTATAGGCGAAACGAAAATTCGATTTGGCAAAAGTTTCGGCAATTTTATTATTATATGGTGCAAGTCACCTAGTCCCGCAACTTGCTGCGCCTCGTGGCCAATTTTGGGAAAAATCATCAAAACTCAGA
>CAUDNR010004217.1:43769-55950 GCA_958430865.1 Entrophospora sp. SA101 | reverse complement strand
TAATTTCTAGTCAACATGAGTCATGTAAAATTCTTTCGTTTAAATATTATTCTGAGACTTTGTAATTCGTTACATTTAGAATGTTGGAATATTTATATTTCCAATATTTCCGTGAGTCAATTATTTTATTGGTGTTTGAATAAATTGAACTGTTTTGATCACTTGATCAGTTTTTTCCGATTTTATTTGCGTGTAACTTCGTGAATCATCTCCGATTTATATATAGTTTCCCGTGATTTATAATTTACTATTTTACACTATATAAAGGTGCTCTAATCAATCATAGACTTTTTTTTCATCTACACATAAGTAGATGTACGCCATTCCGATGATAAACATACGAAATCTTTCTTTTATCGAAATATTATTTTTTTAAAAAAAAATTTATCCTTTACAAATTTTTTCATACGCACATATTGAAAAAGTTTTTATTTATTTATTATTATTAAAAAATGGCAGAAAATAATTTTAACTCAAATGATGATAATAATATTGACATTATAGTATTGAATACAGAAAAAGATAAAATACCAATTATGGAAGATAATCATAATTATAATTTAAATACAAATGATTTAAATGATGCTATTTGGGAAGAAAATAATCATAATTCTAATTTAAATACAAATATAAATGATAATGCTATTCAATATCAAAATAACTCACATAATGGATGTGATATTGATGAAATAAAATGTAGTCCTAATTTAAACTTTTTAATAACTAATAGTAGAAAAGATTCATCTATTGTTGGATGGACAGTGGATCTTGACAACGGAACTATCCAGCAAGATAATGATGAAGGCTTTAAATATTCTGAAGATGATTTTGAAAAAGTAGATTATACTACTATTGGTATTTATATTAAAGATGTTTCTGATGACAAATATATAATTTTATATAATAAACGTGGTGAAGATCATAATAAAAATTTAGGACATTATAGTAAGCAATTATTAATTAATTGATATATGTGTTTTATTATAATATTATATTTAAATCATTTAAAATTGACTTTTTTAGAATTTCTTGACTTTACAAAAAAAAAATACATTGACTTTATAATTAATGATAAAATATATAATAGATATGATGATGGATATTTTATTACAAATAATGGTTTATTAATGATTGAGTATAATTATGATGATATCAGCCATTTATACAATTTTTCATATTTGAGTAATGATGACAGTAATGCAAATGATAAATTGGTTCATAAATCAACATATTATTATTCTTATGACAATTCTCTCAATATTTTTGTAAATTCTGGCAATTTTTTAATTGGTTTTGACAATTCATTTATATCACAATGGAATGGTGTAAAAATGTCATATCAAGATAATTATTATTTAGTATGTCAAGGTTATGATGATATTATTATATTTAATAAAGATAAAACAATAATGGCTCTATATAATGGGTTATATTCAATATTAGTTGTATATTCATTAAAAAATAATATTATTATTTCTTCAAGTAAGTATTTATATTCTTATTATTTGCATGTTATATTAATTTATAAATTTAATAAATATATTTTCTATTTTGTAGCCCAATTGGAAAAAAATATTGATATGAAAAAATATGATTTTATTTATTCAACAGATCAATTAGAATACTTATTAGTAATATATTATCATGAAGACACAAAAGGTTATAATTATAAATTAATGGATCCTTATAATCTTGGTAATTGTATGGATATGGATATTACAGAGTATTTTACAAATGAAAATGAATGTGAAGATATTTTATTTGGACCAATTTTACCACATGGTAAAATAGCCATGGCTATAGGCAATCAATTATGCATTAAAGAAATTATTAACAAAGAAAAATTTGATGATATTCAACAAAAAATACATTTAAAGAACAATTATTGTTTACATGTAAAACAAACATTACAAGAAATATTTGAAATGTCCAAGTTTCCTGAAAGATCAGCAGAATTTACCATAGAAACTGGAAAATCAATTAAATGGTCAATAGAATATGATAATAAATCTAAAAATATTAATATAAAAGCACAAAAAATTAATGGTGGAATGGAAGAAGAATTATCATCAACAATTGATGAATATGGTCTTCATAAATTACTTAAATTTGATTGTTGTAAATTATTAAATAATGATGATTTAATTATACTTGCAGATTATTGTATATGTATTTTATCAGTTAGCAACAGAAATTCCAAAATATTTACAAAGTTCATAACCATTTGGGATGATATTGAATCAGCTATTGAGAATAATGCAATTGAAGATTATTTATTTGATTTCAGACATATTATTGAAAATGTTAATATGCCAATTATTGATAAACATCAAATTATTAGACAACCTTATAAAGAAATTTTTGATGGTATACTTGATGAATTTTATTATTTCAACAAATTTGGAAAGGAAATATTAAAGAGAGCATTAGATAATAGTAATAGTACTCTAGTGGAAAAAGTATTCAATTCTTGTCTTGGTTATTTTATAAAAGATACTGATTTAAATATTAGTTTATTAAAAATAATTATATTGGAATTACCAAGACTAGAAAAAAATCATGATACTTTAATACCAAAATTCTTTAGTTGGACTTCAATGATATCATCTCCATTTGAGATAGGTCTTGATGATGTGGAAATTTTTTATAATGCTATAGTTATTGATGGAATTTATAAAAAAAAAAGTTTTTGGATTTCTATCATAAAATTTAGAAATAAATCAAATAACAAATCTAAAAAACCAGGTGTAAGATTAATAATACCATATCCTGGGTTACTTACTTACAACAATGAATATTCATTTTGGAAAGAATTGTTGTATAAGCCAGCAAATAGCAAATTTATTGAATTAGATACCTTAGAATTCTATAAACATTGGAATGGACAAGTAATCCTGAATTCCAAGTGGAATAATTTTGGATTCAAATATTACTTTGGGATTTGGATCTTTTATACAGTATTTTTATTGTGCTTTGCAATTGCAACCTCTACTTCACCAGATCAATTATCTGATGAAAATAGAAATTCATTATTAATTATTACAATCATCCTTGGATTGTTTCATCTTAATTTTGAAGCAAGACAATTTATTTGGAACCCAATGAGATATCTTGCTGATGTCTGGAATTATTTTGGTATGATATGATTTCATTAATTATAATTTATTAATTATCTTATATATAATATTTATTATTTATTATTTATAGACCTTGGAGCCTACTTGTTACCAATCATCACTTCAATTTTATTGTTAAGTAATAATAACCCATCACCTATCAAGTTGATTTCATTATCAAATTTAATATTAGATTTAAAATTCATGTTATTTTTAAGAGGTTTAGATTATTTTGGAAGATATTTTGCAATAATATTAGGAGTTGCAAGAAAAGTTTTCTCATTTTTAATGATTCTATTTTTAATTGTTTTAAGCTTTGCACATGCATTTTATATGATATTGAAACCAAATCAGGATTATACACTAGACAGCCCTGATTTCAAAGTTAATGATCTTAATAATCCTTGGAATCTTGCTTCTAAATATTTTACATATTTTACAAGTGACAAATCATATAACCAGAGTTCAATTATTGTACAACAACCTGACAGCAACATAAACATGTTTGCACGTTTTGACTCCTCAATGCTGGCAATGTATAATTTCCTCACAGGTAAATTCTATATTAATAAACTAACATTTTCAATGTTCACCAAAATGTTGATTATATAATTGGTTTTTTTAATAGGTGATAGTGGAGCATTTGGATCTTGGCAATTACAAGATGAACCATATCTGGCAATATTATTTATTGCATTTTCATTTATTGTTGTGGTATATTTAATGAATTTATTCATTGGTCTTCTTAGCAATCAAATTGAAAAATATGACATAAATGAAGCATTTTTGGCTCAAAAGGCAAAAATCATAAGAGACATTGAATTATTTTATTTACTTCCTAATCAACGTCGTTGGAGAGAATGGTTTCCTGATATATTGTAATTATGCTTAATTTTTTTTCTTTGTCTTTGGTAAATAATCAATCAATCATAAATAATTTAATTTGATAATTTGATATAGATGTTATCATGCACCAGTTAAAGATGTTCAAAGAAGAATTAGAGAAGTTGATAGCAGTCAAGAAGATCCAGAATTTCTTCCATTTATTTCTGAGAGACTTAGAAAATTGACAGACATGCCCAAGCCAGAAAAGGAAATTGAAAACAAATTAAATCATAATAATAAGATGTTGCAAACTTTGGCTGTGGAGCATGAAAATCTTAAAAATGATCTCAAGGAAATCAAAATGAGTCATGAAACATTATTGGCAGAGATTAAAAATTTAAAAAAATAAATTGACTGGTTTTTATTTTATAATAAAATTCTAGATTTTGATTGGCTAAATATAGTCATGTTTTATGGATTTGAGTTAAATAAAGTTGCTGTAACCCAATGAAACTTAAAAGTGTTTAGAGAATAATCATTAGAATATTTAGCTCAAATATTAATAATGTTACGGTGCATTTACAGTCTTGAGACTCCTGCTGCTGCCAATTTTGAAGTGTTATTTTTTAATTTGTTAATATTAACACAAATAAAAGGTTGAAAAGTTGTCATGGCCTTTCAAATATGTAAAGATTTGGGCAAGACCAAGAAGCAACTAATCATATTAATGTGAGCCTTGGTTTTTTTATAACAATTTCTTAAAAAAATTGTTTGTTCTTTATGTCAGCAACTACCCAATTAATTACAATGAAGCAATAACTTCTACATCACCATCATTTCTGCTAATGTTTTCTTGTCTGTAACCTCCAGGAAAACTACTGATAAAAGGTACATTATCTCAACCACAAGGTAAATCATCTAAGCCCATCCTGCCTCCTAAAGGATGACCATCACAAAAATTCACCTATAAGATCAATAAGTCAAAGTTCTACTCCAAAAATCTTTATGAATTTTGAAACAAATTGTTTAATAATTTATTTAACCAAAGAACTAACTTTTCTTGAATTTCATCCAATCTTCTGAAGTACTGGTTAAAGTGACATGTGCTTTATAAATAAATAATAGACCTCAAAGAATAACAACCTTTTTCTTTTTATTGGTTAACATTTGAATTGTTTGATTCCAATTTTCTATCAGTTAAATCTAAAATAACAGTAACATCAACACTTGCATTTACACTTAAGAATGGATCATTGAAAGATCTGAACGATATTCAAAAGAATAGCATGATGAATTAGAAAAGAGTAAAGAAAATGGACAAATAAAATTTGATCCTTTGACGATTACTGCAACAGTTCATCCAAATGCAGTTCATACTAGCAGATTATTAAAATTTACAAGCCTTCCCCAACCTGTGAATTCCGATAGAGTGACAATTACTGGTAATAATAATAATTCAACTATTAATTTTAAAATATTATTATTATGTTATAAATTATCATGTTTATATGATATAAATATTTAGATTTGAAATTTGGAATTTGATTACACAAATCGTTACATGACTAATTTTACTATAACAGTAAAACAGTAATGGTGAAAGGTTTGGTTCCGTGGTGATTTCTATATTGATTTTAATATTAATATTAATATGTTATGTTGAGTTTACTAGGGACAATTTAATAAAATTATGCTGGCGTTATATACCTCATTGTAAACAAACAAAAAAATGAATCATGAATTAAAAGTTCTCCAAGAAATAATATTAATATTAACAGCGATAAAAAACAACAAAACAGCAACAGTAATGGTTCGGGGACCTGTATTATATGAAAAAAAATCGACATTCCTGTATACTTCTTTCCCTCGTTATTATTTGATCTATAATATAAAAAAGATTATTATTGACTTTACATCATAGGATTTTGGGAAAAGGCATTAATTAACTATGCCTGTAGCGAAGGTATATTTTTAGAGATGATCTTTCTCTGCTAGAAGGTTGTATTTAGTTCTTTTGGTGATAAATATTGGTCGAAACTTTTCGGTTTAAATTTTTTATAATGAGATGATGATGGTATTAGTATGGAAAGAGATTAATATATAGAAGCAAATGATATACCGGAGCAAAAAAAAAACTTTCAATGTTTAAATAGAAAAAGGGATCTAGTGTCACCCTTGAGTTTGTGTACAACCTATGGTTAATTCATCAGAGTATAAAGAAATTTTTGCTTAATTAAAAGACAGTCAGCAGCCAGCCAGCTCATCTAAAGAAGCAGACAACGAGTTGTGGTTCAATTACCAAAATTTTTTTTAGAGTTACCACCACCACTACTACAGATAACCTGTGCGTGTGCTATGTAATTAGGGAATATGGTTTAGATGATTTAGATGTGATGTTTATAATTAGCAATTATCTGTATTACTATCATCCTTCGAAGTAGGATCGTGGATAAATGCTGACTTTTAAAGGAATGGAAAGATATGGTAGCGGAGGAAAAAAGCTGAAAGTTAAAATATGTTTAGGTTCCTACAATGAATCCGGCCAGAAAGGATTATGCTTTCATAAAAAAGGTCTTGGACTATCAGCTCGACTGATAGGAAAATGAAATCACAAGATATTTTATGCGTAAAATTTCCCAATTTTGTAAGTGAATAATGCTCAAATACATCCATCAAATTTAAGTAAGAAGAAGAAGAAGAAGAAGTCATCAAATGTCTTCCTTAGGCTGCACAAAGTCCTGCCTTAAACCCAATAATGAGTGCATATATAGAATGGACTGAACAAAAATTAAGATCTCAAAAGCCCGCTACTATATCCTTCAAGTAAAGATCAATTGTGGGGAGGTATAATTTAGAACCAAGTAAATATCAAAAATTTGTAAGCTCTATGGCTAATTGAATAAATAATTGATTGATTTTATACAATTTATATATTTTATATATTGTTGTTGTTATTGTTATAATTATTACAAGAAGATTAATTAAACGCGTAAATTACAACAATTACAATCTCATCAATTGTACAAATTAGGTAACAATTATTATTATTATTCATATCATTCATTAAAAAAAGAAAAAGAGATCCATTTTATTTATTACAAAGAAAAAATAATTATATAATATATATATATGACTAGGATTTTATATAGGTGTTGCAGGCATTTATAATATAAATTATTTCAATTGGGATAGAAAAAATATTTTTTAAACAAAATATCCTAATTCTGAATCTTTAGAATTCGAAAGTCCCAATTTCTTAGCAAAAGGATCATAATGTGGATCTTGATGCCAATCATATTCAGCAGCTTGAGCTGTCGCTATTGCTACTTCTTCACCATAAACCTCTCTAATAAAATCCAAAGCCATATCCATTCCTATCAAATTGAAATTATGAATTATTTATTAATTATTATTATTATTATTATTATTATTATTATTATTATTATTAAAAAAAATACAAATGCAAATATATATTTAAGTACCTGCTGCGACTATATAAAATAATTAAAAATTTTGTTATATTAATGTTAGTTTGTTCTTTTTTCCCAAAAATAAAACAAACAAACAAACAAACAAACAAACCTCCAGAAGCAGTATAAAATTTGTCATCTACAACCCATCGAGCAACTTTGGACCATTTAACATTTGGACCTAAGTATAAAATAATATTAATCAAATGATATATTATAAAGTATATATTATAAATAATTGTCAATACCTGCACCAATAACTAAATCATTCCAACGATATTTTATAGCTTGTTTATTTGTAGTTGCTTGCTTTCCATCCAGCAACCCAGTTGCAGCTACCAAAACACTTCCAATACAAACAGTTAAAACATATTCAACTTTTGGAATCCAGGTTTTCAAAAAATTCAGATATTCTTGATCTTTTAACAATGTATCGTTATTTAACCATCCTTTGATTTATTTCATTGTTTAATAAAAAAATTTTATTTAAAATTCTATATGTGTGTGTATATATATATATATATATATATAATTTGAGATAATTCAATGTTTTACTTATTATTAATAATATATTTATGTACCTGGTACTAATAAAACATTAAACGCAGGAATATTTTTATCATTAAAATGGAAGTCGGCTTTTGCTGTAAAGTTTTGAAAAGATTTAACTAATTTATCAGTTTGGGTAGGCGATGTTATTGTGTACATTTCAACTTTTGGTAATGGTTCTATTCCTTGTATTGATCCCATAAGGCTTATAGGTCCACATAAATCAAGAGTATACCAGCCAGGAAAAACAACCGCTCCAATTATAAGTCGTTTTGGTTCCATGATATTTTTATGATGGGAACAATAATAATACTCCGCTAATTCGTAATATAGTACGAAAAGGGATGTAGATTCCTATATGTGTAGATGTTGTGCAAACAGAAAAAAAAAAGAGGGAAGAAAGGTGCCTATCCTTTCACGAATTCTTAAAATTAATTAGATCCGCTCAGGTTAAACAACAAAGGATAAAGGAAAGTTTGAATATGACTTTATATCCCTCCATGCTATCCTTTGGGAGATAGATTTATTTTATATGTAATTAATTTTTGTGTAAATATTTCTTTATTATGTTTTTATTCAATCTTCAACTTCATTAAAGTATTATTGGCAAAGGTTTAATTAAGAGTTTTTTTTTATGAGGCGGATTTGACGTTCCATTACTTGGAATCAATTTCATCACTGTCAATATAAAGCATTTTATTATTATTTGATGACCTTTTTTTTTTTTTAAGAATTGGCTTTTTTTTCAAAATACAATCAATGGGACTATTCGAAAACTACTATATACTACTATTACAAAATATATTTAATTAAGATTTTTTTGATTAATAAAATAAATAATAGCACGTTATGCTTGTTTTCACAATCTTGTCCTGAAAATGATTTATCGCCGCCATTTAATTTATTAAAATAGCCATTTTTCTAAAGAATTAAAATAATAATTGAAGAATTGATCATCATCTTTAGTATATACTACCTGAACTTCGCATTGTCTTTGGTGAGCATCATCAAGATTTTGAAATGTGTTATCACCAACAGGATTTGTGACAAAATCTCTTTATTATCGTCAAGAGAAACCGGTAATGCTTTAGTTGAATTTACCAAGACAGCAAGCACAAATAAAAATAGAAAATTTCATATTTTTGATTTTTTGGATTAATAAATAATTAACACTTATAAAAGATTGCTCATATCCCGTAACACTGCTTTTTTCCTTTATTGGAATAGATTGTATGAATTTGGTTTTGATCTACTGTTTTTTTTTTTGTTTGTTTGCCTATATTTGTTGTTTTTCGCCCCATATTTGTAAATAAACAGTGGTACGGGAAACAAGACGTTGTAGAAGAGTGCTCATTATACATGAGCGAACAAACGAACAGATCGATCGAATAGATCGAGTGAGCATTGTTGAGATGATGATAAAAAAAAAATCAATTTTTATTAAACACAATTTTTTGGGAAGCATGAGATGAAAAAAATGAGACGTTTCTTTGATTTAGTTAAAAAAATTTTTTTTTTTTTACTCTTTGAAATTGAGCGAACAAACGAACAGATCGATCGAATAGATCGAGTGAGCATTGTTGAGATGATGATAAAAAAAAAATCAATTTTTATTAAACACAATTTTTTGGGAAGCATGAGATGAAAAAAATGAGACGTTTCTTTGATTTAGTTAAAAAAATTTTTTTTTTTTTTACTCTTTGAAATGATTGACATTATACAATTATTTTTATTAATTTATTAATTATTCTTAATTTATACATTTTATTACTAATAATTTATACATATTTATTTTTCACTATCATCAGGAAATTAATTTAGCGTAAACTTGCATAAATCTTACAATGCCGACGTAATATTGTGTAAATCTTACAGTGCCGACGTAAGTTTTACACTTTTTTATTATTAAACTAACAATTGACAGGTGAAAAATTTTTTTATATTTTCTCAAAATAACAAAAGACTTTGGAATGATATATTTAATGTTGCACAAGATCTTCTTGGTATTCCTCGAGGAACAATTCGTGCCACTGTATTGATTGAAACAATTCTTGCAGCCTTTGAAATGGATGAAATAATTTATGAATTAAAAGAACATTCTGCCGGACTTAATTGTGGTCGATGGGATTACATTTTCTCTATGATCAAAAAATTCAGAAACAATCCCAACTTTGTTTTACCAAGTCGCTCAGATGTCACAATGACAGTTCCATTCATGGATTCATATGTACGTCTATTGATCAAGACATGTCACCGTAGAGGTGTACATGCAATGGGTGGTATGGCAGCACAAATCCCCATCAAAAATGACCCAGCAGCCAATCAGATTGCCATGAACAAAGTCAGAGCTGATAAACTTCGTGAAGTAAAGGCAGGACATGATGGGACTTGGGTTGCACATCCTGACCTTGTTAAACTTGCATTAGATGTGTTTAATGAACATTTGAAAACACCAAATCAAATTTTTATTAGGCGTGAAGATGTCAATGTTAATGCATTGAATTTACTTAACACAAATTTCCCTGGTTCAATCACTGAAGCAAGTATTCGCAACAACATCTCAGTTGGTCTTACATATATTGAATCATGGCTTCGTGGTTTGGGTTGTGTACCTATTCATAATCTTATGGAGGATGCCGCAACCGCTGAAATTTCAAGATCTCAGTTATGGCAATGGGCTAAACATCGTGCTAGAACTATTGAGGGTAAAGTTATCACAGGTGAATATTTACTTAAATTGCTTGATGAAGAAGTTACAAATTTGGAAAGACAGATTGGTCCTCAGAAATTTGGTAGTACAAAATATATTTTGGCAAAACGATATTTGGCAAGTCAGATCGCTGGTAAAGATTATTCAGATTTTATCACTACTTTGTTATATGATGAAATTACAACTGTAAATAATAATATCAAAGCTAAACTTTAATGAAGAAAAGAAAATATTATATCATTATATTGTAATATCACATATTTTAGTAGGAAGTAGTTAATACTATTTGTATTTATATCACATATATATGTAATTAAAAAATATTTTAAAAGTGCAGAAAAATGTTCTTGTCTGCAACCAGCAAAAGATGAAATAATAATTATTAAATTTAAAAGAATTATTACTATATGATAATGATTATAAGTATATGTAGAAATTATGTAAAGATATCTATATTTAAACAAATTACGAGTATGTTAATATATGTTCGAATGATTTAATAATCCTTCTTATTAATTCCCGATTAATATTAAATCTCCCTGACCAGGAGAAGCTCCTGTTGGATCTTTTCAATATTGAGAGTGTGTGTTGAAGAAATGTTGACTGGTGTTAATGGTTTGTGCAGGTGTGTAGGTTCTTGAGAAAGATGGTAATGTGAAATGAGAAGTTGAGAGCAATGTTGAATGACTTTATAGTGTAGCCACACTTGAATGAAACACATGATGGGGTTGACACACTCAATAGCACCATATGCTTTGACACTCACTAGTGATCTTGCCTTTGATAATTCTACAGAATCGCATAAGCCTATTATATTGGAAACACTGTCACAAGTTTTTGAGGATCAACAGCCATTAGTAATTCCAATGGCACTATGATGCTTGCTCCCTCATCTTGCCACCACCTCTATGAGCATGACCTTTTATACGAAAATTGATTCCTGTATCAGCTGTACTAATTTACATAACTGGCAGGATAAATGAATGTGATTTTGGATATTCAAGTGAGATTGGGGAAGGCAAGGCTATGGTTGTTACAAAGTCCATCAAGGTGAGACAGTTGATGATGGTGGTGGTGATTTGTGAGGGGGAAGATGATTGAGGTTGTGATTGAGGATGTGGTGATAATGGTGTTGTTTATTTTGAGCTTCTTTCCTGTGATGTTCTTTTTGTATGGGCTGCTGATTATGTCAATCCTTCAACTGAGGCTTGGAATATTCAAAAATTTTCAGATCTTGGCCAGGCTCTTGCGATTCCGACATGCATCAATCATCACCACCATAATTTCTATTTCTATTTTTTTACATCACATAATCCAACAAGACCCATAAAATCACAACCTATACTTACATTTAAATGATGATAATGAATTATCATTGCTAATATGATCAATGCTAATATTACTACTATCATTATTATCATAATGATTATGATTATTACTACTGTTATCATAATCATTGTTGAATTCCTTGTTAATAAAGAATATATGCAGGTTCATTTTGTTTTAATTTC
>CAUDNR010004217.1:32861-43759 GCA_958430865.1 Entrophospora sp. SA101 | reverse complement strand
TATTTCTAAGCTGAATAGATTCCTCGACTCAAATTACATGTAACTGCATTATTTTCTCAAAAATGACAAAAAAAAAAATTCACTGATTTTCTCAGATGATGTCCCATATTAAAAAAAAAAAGTACAAGTTACTATATAAAGGTGCTCTAATCAATAGAACAAACGAATTCGGATGTATTTTTTTCATCTATTACTATTACTATTATATTACAAATAGAAACTCTAACACTAAATCAACGAATCATGTAAAAAATCATTACCGAAATTAGTATAATTGACTACACCGATTTTTTTTAAAAATATGGCCATAAAAAAAATACAGACTACTATATAAAGGTGCTCTAATCAATCATAGACTTTTGTTCATCTATGTATAAGTAGATGTACGCCATTCTGATGACTGCATCCGATAAAACATACGAAATCTTTCTTTTATCAAATAAATTTTTTTTTAAAAAAAAATTTATCCTTTCATACGCACATTGAAAAAGTTTTATTTATTTATTATTATTTAAAAATGGCAGAAAATAATTTTAACTCAAATGATGATAATAATATTGACATTATAGAAGTAGTAACAGTATTGAATACAGAAAAAGATAAAATACCAATTATGGAAGATAATCATAATTATAATTTAAATACAAATGATTTAAATGATGCTATTTGGGAAGAAAATAATCATAATTCTAATTTAAATACAAATATAAATGATAATGCTATTCAATATCAAAATAATACACATAATGGATGTGATATTGATGAAATAAAATGTAGTCCTAATTTAAACTTTTTAATAACTAATAGTAGAAAAGATTCATCTATTGTTGGATGGACAGTGGATCTTGACAACGGAACTATCCAGCAAGATAATGATGAATGCTTTAAATATTCTGAAGATGATTTTGAAAAAGTAGATGATACTACTATTGGTATTTATATAAAAGATGTTTCTGATGACAAATATATAATTTTATATAATAAACGTGGTGAAGATCATAATAAAAATTTAGGACATTATAGTAAGCAATTATTAATTAATTGATATATGTGTTTTATTATAATATTATATTTAAATCATTTAAAATTGACTTTTTAGAATTTCTTGACTTTACAAAAAAAAAATACATTGACTTTATAATTAGTGATAAAATATATAATAGATATGATGATGGATATTTTATTACAAATAATGGTTTATTAATGTTTGAGTATATTTATGATGATATCAGCCATTTATACAATTTTTCATATTTGAGTAATGATGACAGTAATGCAAATGATAAATTGGTTCATAAATCAACATATTATTATTCTTATGATAATTCTCTCAATATTTTTGTAAATTCTGGCAATTTTTTAATTGGTTTTGACAATTCATTTATATCACAATGGAATGGTGTAAAAATGTCATATCAAGATAATTATTATTTAGTATGTCAAGGTTATGATGATATTATTATATTTAATAAAGATAAAACAATAATGGCTCTATATAATGGGTTATATTCAATATTAGTTGTATATTCATTAAAAAATAATATTATTATTTCTTCAAGTAAGTATTATATTCTTATTATTTGCATGTTATATTAATTTATAAATTTAATAAATATAATTTTATATTGTAGCCCAATTGGAAAAAAATATTGATATGAAAAAATATGATTTTATTTATTCAACAGATCAATTAGAATACTTATTAGTAATATATTATCATGAAGACACAAAAAGTTATAATTATAAATTAATGGATCCTTATAATCTTGGTGATTGTATGGATATGGATATTACAGAGTATTTTACAAATGAAAATGAATGTGAAGATATTTTATTTGGACCAATTTTACCACATGGTAAAATAGCCATGGCTATAGGCAATCAATTATGCATTAAAGAAATTATTAACAAAGAAAAATTTGATGATATTCAACAAAAAATACATTTAAAGAACAATTATTGTTTACATGTAAAACAAACATTACAAGAAATATTTGAAATGTCCAAGTTTCCTGAAAGATCAGCAGAATTTACCATAGAAACTGGAAAATCAATTAAATGGTCAATAGAATATGATAATAAATCTAAAAATATTAATATAAAAGCACAAAAAATTAATGGTGGAATGGAAGAAGAATTATCATCAACAATTGATGAATATGGTCTTCATAAATTACTTAAATTTGATTGTTGTAAATTATTAAATAATGATGATTTAATTATACTTGCAGACTATTGTATATGTATTTTATCAGTTAGCAACAGAAATTCCAAAATATTTACAAAGTTCATAACCATTTGGGATGATATTGAATTAGCTATTGAGAATAATGCAATTGAAGATTATTTATTTGATTTCAGACATATTATTGAAAATGTTAATATGCCAATTATTGATAAACATCAAATTATTAGACAACCTTATAAAGAAATTTTAGATGGTATACTTGATGAGTTTTATTATTTCAACAAATTTGGAAAGGAAATATTAAAGAGAGCATTAGATAATAGTAATAGTACTCTAGTGGAAAAAGTATTCAATTCTTGTCTTGGTTATTTTATAAAAGATACTGATTTAAATATTAGTTTATTAAAAATAATTATATTAGAATTACCAAGACTAGAAAAAAATCATGATACTTTAATACCAAAATTCTTTAGTTGGACTTCAATGATATCATCTCCATTTGAGATAGGTCTTGATGATGTGGAAATTTTTTATAATGCTATAGTTATTGATGGAATTTACAAAAAAAAGTTTTTGGATTTCTATCATAAAATTTAGAAACAAATCAAATAACAAATCTAAAAAACCAGGTGTAAGATTAATAATACCATATCCTGGATTACTTACTTACAACAATGAATATCCATTTTGGAAAGAATTGTTGTATAAGCCAGCAAATAGCAAATTTATTGAATTAGATACCTTAGAATTCTATAAACATTGGAATGGGCAAACAATCTTGAATTCCAAGTGGAATAATTTTGGATTCAAATATTATTTGGGAATTTGGATTTTTTATACAGCATTTTTATCATGCTTTGCAATTGCAACCTCAGATCAAATTATCTGATGGAAATAGAAATTCACTATTTATTATTACAATCATCCTTGGATTGTTTCATCTTAATTTTGAAGCAAGACAATTTATTTGGAACCCAATGAGATATCTTGCTGATATCTGGAATTATTTTGGTATGATATTGTTTCATTAATTATAATTTATTAATTATCTTATATATAATATTTATTATTTATTATTTATAGACCTTGGAGCCTACTTGTTACCAATCATCACTTCAATTTTATTGTTAAGTAATAATAACCCATCACCTATCAAGTTGATTTCATTATCAAATTTAATATTAGATTTAAAATTCATGTTATTTTTAAGAGGCTTAGATTATTTTGGAAGATATTTTGCAATAATATTAGGAGTTGCAAGAAAAGTTTTCTCATTTTTAATGATTCTATTTTTAATTGTTTTAAGCTTTGCACATGCATTTTATATGATATTGAAACCAAATCAGGATTATACACTAGACAGCCCTGATTTCAAAGTTAATGATTCCAATAATCCTTGGAATCTTGCTTCTAAATATTTTACATATTTTACAAGTGACAAAACATATAACCAGAATTCAATTATTGTACAACAACCTGACAGCAACACAAACATGTTTGCACGTTTTGACTCCTCAATGCTGGCAATGTATAATTTCCTCACAGGTAAATCTATATTAATTAACTAACATTTTCAATGTTCACCAAAATATTGATTATATAATTGATTTTTTTAATAGGTGATAGTGGAGCATTTGGATCTTGGCAATTACAAGATGAACCATATCTAGCAATATTATTTATTGCATTTTCGTTTATTGTTGTTATATATTTAATGAATTTGTTCATTGGTCTTCTTAGCAATCAAATTGAAAAATATGACATAAATGAAGCATTTTTGGCTCAAAAGGCAAAAATCATAAGAGACATTGAATTATTTTATTTACTTCCTAATCAACGTCGTTGGAGAGAATGGTTTCCTGATATATTGTAATTATGCTTAATTTTTTTTCTTTGTCTTTGGTAAATAATCAATCAATCATAAATAATTTAATTTGATAATTTGATATAGATGTTATCATGCACCAGTTAAAGATGTTCAAAGAAGAATTAGAGAAGTTGATAGCAGTCAAGAAGATCCAGAATTTCTTCCATTTATTTCTGAGAGACTTAGAAAATTGACAGACATGCCCAAGCCAGAAAAGGAAATTGAAAACAAATTAAATCATAATAATAAGATGTTGCAAACTTTGGCTGTGGAGCATGAAAATCTTAAAAATGATCTCAAGGAAATCAAAATGAGTCATGAAACATTATTGGCAGAGATTAAAAATTTAAAAAAATAAATTGACTGGTTTTTATTTTATAATAAAATTCTAGATTTTGATTGGCTAAATATAGTCATGTTTTATGGATTTGAGTTAAATAAAGTTGCTGTAACCCAATGAAACTTAAAAGTGTTTAGAGAATAATCATTAGAATATTTAGCTCAAATATTAATAATGTTACGGTGCATTTACAGTCTTGAGACTCCTGCTGCTGCCAATTTTGAAGTGTTATTTTTTAATTTGTTAATATTAACACAAATAAAAGGTTGAAAAGTTGTCATGGCCTTTCAAATATGTAAAGATTTGGGCAAGACCAAGAAGCAACTAATCATATTAATGTGAGCCTTGGTTTTTTTATAACAATTTCTTAAAAAAATTGTTTGTTCTTTATGTCAGCAACTACCCAATTAATTACAATGAAGCAATAACTTCTACATCACCATCATTTCTGCTAATGTTTTCTTGTCTGTAACCTCCAGGAAAACTACTGATAAAAGGTACATTATCTCAACCACAAGGTAAATCATCTAAGCCCATCCTGCCTCCTAAAGGATGACCATCACAAAAATTCACCTATAAGATCAATAAGTCAAAGTTCTACTCCAAAAATCTTTATGAATTTTGAAACAAATTGTTTAATAATTTATTTAACCAAAGAACTAACTTTTCTTGAATTTCATCCAATCTTCTGAAGTACTGGTTAAAGTGACATGTGCTTTATAAATAAATAATAGACCTCAAAGAATAACAACCTTTTTCTTTTTATTGGTTAACATTTGAATTGTTTGATTCCAATTTTCTATCAGTTAAATCTAAAATAACAGTAACATCAACACTTGCATTTACACTTAAGAATGGATCATTGAAAGATCTGAACGATATTCAAAAGAATAGCATGATGAATTAGAAAAGAGTAAAGAAAATGGACAAATAAAATTTGATCCTTTGACGATTACTGCAACAGTTCATCCAAATGCAGTTCATACTAGCAGATTATTAAAATTTACAAGCCTTCCCCAACCTGTGAATTCCGATAGAGTGACAATTACTGGTAATAATAATAATTCAACTATTAATTTTAAAATATTATTATTATGTTATAAATTATCATGTTTATATGATATAAATATTTAGATTTGAAATTTGGAATTTGATTACACAAATCGTTACATGACTAATTTTACTATAACAGTAAAACAGTAATGGTGAAAGGTTTGGTTCCGTGGTGATTTCTATATTGATTTTAATATTAATATTAATATGTTATGTTGAGTTTACTAGGGACAATTTAATAAAATTATGCTGGCGTTATATACCTCATTGTAAACAAACAAAAAAATGAATCATGAATTAAAAGTTCTCCAAGAAATAATATTAATATTAACAGCGATAAAAAACAACAAAACAGCAACAGTAATGGTTCGGGGACCTGTATTATATGAAAAAAAATCGACATTCCTGTATACTTCTTTCCCTCGTTATTATTTGATCTATAATATAAAAAAGATTATTATTGACTTTACATCATAGGATTTTGGGAAAAGGCATTAATTAACTATGCCTGTAGCGAAGGTATATTTTTAGAGATGATCTTTCTCTGCTAGAAGGTTGTATTTAGTTCTTTTGGTGATAAATATTGGTCGAAACTTTTCGGTTTAAATTTTTTATAATGAGATGATGATGGTATTAGTATGGAAAGAGATTAATATATAGAAGCAAATGATATACCGGAGCAAAAAAAAAACTTTCAATGTTTAAATAGAAAAAGGGATCTAGTGTCACCCTTGAGTTTGTGTACAACCTATGGTTAATTCATCAGAGTATAAAGAAATTTTTGCTTAATTAAAAGACAGTCAGCAGCCAGCCAGCTCATCTAAAGAAGCAGACAACGAGTTGTGGTTCAATTACCAAAATTTTTTTTAGAGTTACCACCACCACTACTACAGATAACCTGTGCGTGTGCTATGTAATTAGGGAATATGGTTTAGATGATTTAGATGTGATGTTTATAATTAGCAATTATCTGTATTACTATCATCCTTCGAAGTAGGATCGTGGATAAATGCTGACTTTTAAAGGAATGGAAAGATATGGTAGCGGAGGAAAAAAGCTGAAAGTTAAAATATGTTTAGGTTCCTACAATGAATCCGGCCAGAAAGGATTATGCTTTCATAAAAAAGGTCTTGGACTATCAGCTCGACTGATAGGAAAATGAAATCACAAGATATTTTATGCGTAAAATTTCCCAATTTTGTAAGTGAATAATGCTCAAATACATCCATCAAATTTAAGTAAGAAGAAGAAGAAGAAGAAGTCATCAAATGTCTTCCTTAGGCTGCACAAAGTCCTGCCTTAAACCCAATAATGAGTGCATATATAGAATGGACTGAACAAAAATTAAGATCTCAAAAGCCCGCTACTATATCCTTCAAGTAAAGATCAATTGTGGGGAGGTATAATTTAGAACCAAGTAAATATCAAAAATTTGTAAGCTCTATGGCTAATTGAATAAATAATTGATTGATTTTATACAATTTATATATTTTATATATTGTTGTTGTTATTGTTATAATTATTACAAGAAGATTAATTAAACGCGTAAATTACAACAATTACAATCTCATCAATTGTACAAATTAGGTAACAATTATTATTATTATTCATATCATTCATTAAAAAAAGAAAAAGAGATCCATTTTATTTATTACAAAGAAAAAATAATTATATAATATATATATATGACTAGGATTTTATATAGGTGTTGCAGGCATTTATAATATAAATTATTTCAATTGGGATAGAAAAAATATTTTTTAAACAAAATATCCTAATTCTGAATCTTTAGAATTCGAAAGTCCCAATTTCTTAGCAAAAGGATCATAATGTGGATCTTGATGCCAATCATATTCAGCAGCTTGAGCTGTCGCTATTGCTACTTCTTCACCATAAACCTCTCTAATAAAATCCAAAGCCATATCCATTCCTATCAAATTGAAATTATGAATTATTTATTAATTATTATTATTATTATTATTATTATTATTATTATTATTATTAAAAAAAATACAAATGCAAATATATATTTAAGTACCTGCTGCGACTATATAAAATAATTAAAAATTTTGTTATATTAATGTTAGTTTGTTCTTTTTTCCCAAAAATAAAACAAACAAACAAACAAACAAACAAACCTCCAGAAGCAGTATAAAATTTGTCATCTACAACCCATCGAGCAACTTTGGACCATTTAACATTTGGACCTAAGTATAAAATAATATTAATCAAATGATATATTATAAAGTATATATTATAAATAATTGTCAATACCTGCACCAATAACTAAATCATTCCAACGATATTTTATAGCTTGTTTATTTGTAGTTGCTTGCTTTCCATCCAGCAACCCAGTTGCAGCTACCAAAACACTTCCAATACAAACAGTTAAAACATATTCAACTTTTGGAATCCAGGTTTTCAAAAAATTCAGATATTCTTGATCTTTTAACAATGTATCGTTATTTAACCATCCTTTGATTTATTTCATTGTTTAATAAAAAAATTTTATTTAAAATTCTATATGTGTGTGTATATATATATATATATATATATAATTTGAGATAATTCAATGTTTTACTTATTATTAATAATATATTTATGTACCTGGTACTAATAAAACATTAAACGCAGGAATATTTTTATCATTAAAATGGAAGTCGGCTTTTGCTGTAAAGTTTTGAAAAGATTTAACTAATTTATCAGTTTGGGTAGGCGATGTTATTGTGTACATTTCAACTTTTGGTAATGGTTCTATTCCTTGTATTGATCCCATAAGGCTTATAGGTCCACATAAATCAAGAGTATACCAGCCAGGAAAAACAACCGCTCCAATTATAAGTCGTTTTGGTTCCATGATATTTTTATGATGGGAACAATAATAATACTCCGCTAATTCGTAATATAGTACGAAAAGGGATGTAGATTCCTATATGTGTAGATGTTGTGCAAACAGAAAAAAAAAAGAGGGAAGAAAGGTGCCTATCCTTTCACGAATTCTTAAAATTAATTAGATCCGCTCAGGTTAAACAACAAAGGATAAAGGAAAGTTTGAATATGACTTTATATCCCTCCATGCTATCCTTTGGGAGATAGATTTATTTTATATGTAATTAATTTTTGTGTAAATATTTCTTTATTATGTTTTTATTCAATCTTCAACTTCATTAAAGTATTATTGGCAAAGGTTTAATTAAGAGTTTTTTTTTATGAGGCGGATTTGACGTTCCATTACTTGGAATCAATTTCATCACTGTCAATATAAAGCATTTTATTATTATTTGATGACCTTTTTTTTTTTTTAAGAATTGGCTTTTTTTTCAAAATACAATCAATGGGACTATTCGAAAACTACTATATACTACTATTACAAAATATATTTAATTAAGATTTTTTTGATTAATAAAATAAATAATAGCACGTTATGCTTGTTTTCACAATCTTGTCCTGAAAATGATTTATCGCCGCCATTTAATTTATTAAAATAGCCATTTTTCTAAAGAATTAAAATAATAATTGAAGAATTGATCATCATCTTTAGTATATACTACCTGAACTTCGCATTGTCTTTGGTGAGCATCATCAAGATTTTGAAATGTGTTATCACCAACAGGATTTGTGACAAAATCTCTTTATTATCGTCAAGAGAAACCGGTAATGCTTTAGTTGAATTTACCAAGACAGCAAGCACAAATAAAAATAGAAAATTTCATATTTTTGATTTTTTGGATTAATAAATAATTAACACTTATAAAAGATTGCTCATATCCCGTAACACTGCTTTTTTCCTTTATTGGAATAGATTGTATGAATTTGGTTTTGATCTACTGTTTTTTTTTTTGTTTGTTTGCCTATATTTGTTGTTTTTCGCCCCATATTTGTAAATAAACAGTGGTACGGGAAACAAGACGTTGTAGAAGAGTGCTCATTATACATGAGCGAACAAACGAACAGATCGATCGAATAGATCGAGTGAGCATTGTTGAGATGATGATAAAAAAAAAATCAATTTTTATTAAACACAATTTTTTGGGAAGCATGAGATGAAAAAAATGAGACGTTTCTTTGATTTAGTTAAAAAAATTTTTTTTTTTTTACTCTTTGAAATGATTGACATTATACAATTATTTTTATTAATTTATTAATTATTATTAATTTATACATATTATTACTAATAATTTATACATATTTATTTTTCACTATTCGTTTGTCTGATGTCAAAAAAAAAATTTTTTTGATCTTTCCTTACCTTTTTGATTTTATTTTTTTATTTTTTTTATCTACCACGTCCATCTATTGGAGAGGTTTCTTTTCTTTTGTTTGCTGCGGTTTAACCCTTTGATCAACTAACTCCAAAAAAAATAAAACAATAGCCGAATGAGTGCGATAATAACTAATAAAAAAATAACATATCAATAATAATAAATAATAAAAAAAAATTAAATTGTTTGTTTATGTCGCAAACAAAGTAGTCTATCTATATATATACAACAAACAAAAATTAAAGCTAGTACTAAAGTGTATGATTTAAGTAAATACGGTCGTCGTGTAATAAAAAATCACAATTGGTCAATGAATGAATGTGCCATTGCAAAGTTTTTGAATTAGTCATTTTTTTCGATTGTTTATGTCGCAAAACAAAGTAGTCTATCTATATACAGTACCTAGACAAAAGAATCGGAATGCATGTTTTTGTTAATTACGTAAAAACATACATATCAACAACATATTAAATTTATATCATAAGTAACTTAGGTTATGTTAAACCTTCATGTAGAACTTAATGTTTCAAGCTTTTGTACAGCTCGAGTAATAACAATAATAAAATTTCAATCAAAACTCAATTGACCTAAAATTTTTTTTAGTATTTTTTACTAATTATTCAAAAGCCTATACAATAATACAATTTGAAATTTTAATATGTAAAAGTACAAGTCCTGCTAGTTCACATAATATAATTTTTATCACATGTTTTTGTTTACTTTTTTTTTTAAACCAAGTTTTAAAAATTCGATTTTTTAAAAAATCATAAAAAAATCAAAATTTTTTTAAATTTTAAATTAAAAATGCGTGATTTAACTGAAGCAGAGCGCGGAGAAATAATTGGTCTATATAAAAGTGGTGCCACATATAAAAGTATTTCTAAAGAACTTGGCTTTCCTATTACAACTGTTTTTAGAACTGTAAAAAACTTTAAAGAAAGGAAAAGTGTGTCAAATCTACCAAAAAGTGGACGGCCAAAAATTTTGAACACCAATCACCAAAAAAAATTAAAAAAAATCGTAAGACAAGGCAATCGTAAATCAGCCGAACAAATTAAAGATGAGTTTAATGAGAAAACCAATTTACAAGTTTCTACAAGAACAATTAGAAGAAGTTTGCATGAACTTAATTTTTTTTCTCGTGTCCCTGCAGCCAAACCTCTCATTAATGAAGTACAAAGACAAAAA
>CAUDNR010004217.1:16256-32851 GCA_958430865.1 Entrophospora sp. SA101 | reverse complement strand
ATTGTTCTTGTGAAACTTCTGTTTTAACAAATTTCAATTCACTTCGTGCATTTGTAATTAAAAAAGAGTGTATTTTTTGCCATGCTTTCTAAACGTGCTACATTGATTCTAATATATCCTATAAAAATGTTTGGATACAATCACGTGACTTACAGCAATAAGTTGGTTTCTATTGATCGACATTGTCAGTCTGCAGTTTACTATCTCACAATACTAATACAAAAAAAAACTGAATTCAATTAAGAAAGCAGATGTTTTTGAAAAAATTAAAGCTTTTATCTATTTTAGTGTTAACACCACCTCCTTTGGATTATAAAGAGACAAGAATACCTTTATAATAATATTTGCCCATTTGTGCCCATTTTGTGAAAGATGAATACAAAGATATCACTTGTCCAAAGCCAGCTTACAGTAAAAATATGTTATAAAAGGATATGGATCAAAATAAAATTGACACCAATCAAACAAAAATCTCAAAAGATAAAAGATCCGCGAGTCGGTCACGTGAAGAATTGCTAAATCGTGAAAATAATCGCTAATTATAATAATAATAGTACAATTTACACGAAGCCAAGTCGTTCCAAACGAATAACATTCTATGGTAAAACGGTGGGAGTTGTGCATTGTAAATAATTTAAATTTTTATATGTATTACATATTTTTAATCAATTTTATACAACAAGATTACATCGTTTAAAAAAAAAAATTAATAGTAATAGTAAAATTTACGGTTTAGATGGTTGTCGAAATTTCAAATAGTAGTTACCCAACTTTAAACCATTATGACTTTTTTTTTTACTAAATAGCTCAAAAAATGCTTTCTATTTACATTATTTTTCATGTCTAGAAAATTGCAAAAATAGAGTTTTTAGTAAAAGTATCAACATTTAAAGATTTTATCTAGTATTGAAATTCACATGTGAAAACGAAATTAGCCAATTAAAAGGAATTTCGTCCAAATACTCTGTATTTGATTGGCTAGTTTCGTAAGAAATATATATATTTATTATAAATAATAAATAAAATTTTGGTTAAATAAGAAAAATCTACAGATAATAAGAATGATGGAATATTCTACATAATATTTTTTTTTAAAAAAAATTAAAAAGTCCCTTGAAATATTAAGTTAAATAATTTAATAAAATACAAAATTTTTTAATCCTTCAAAACCTTACTAAACTCTCAGAGTTTTTACAGTATTTCCAAACGCCATCGCCAGCCATTCAGGACACCTAGTACTCCAATTCAATTGACTCATTTCAGTTGCATCTTTGTGATATTTAGTGATGATAGGATTAGGTACAGATGTGGATGATAAATTTTTAATATCCCATATAAGAACCTGACAATCATCACCACCACTACATAAACTATTAGATGAATTTGGAGACCAATTAACACAATTGACTGTACCAAGGTGACCATCCAATTCAGTAACTGGTGTACCGGGATTTCTGATATCCAATATTATTACTTTTGGAGAATTCATATGAAAAGTTGCCAAATAATTTGCTTCTATTTTATTAAAACATAAATGAAGAAATGGTGATTGTGGCTGTTGTTGATTATGATTGGAATATATGTTATTGTTAGGTTGACGTGGTATTTCATAAATAATTGTGGACCTTTTTAATGATCTATTTATTCAAAATAGGATTTTTTAAATAAATTATTAAATCAACGACAAATTATTCTTAATAGATAAAATTTACCTTAAATCAAATAATCTTACACTTTCATCAGCTCCAACGCTCACAAAAGCATCAACTGAATTAGTAACAAATGCTACATCATAAACTTCTTCATCATGAGCAATTAAATGTGTTTTTAATTGTTTAGTTTCAATATTCCACACAGCACATGTCGTATCTATACTAGATGTAACTATTAGTGTTGGATCAATCTCATTCCAATCAAATGATGTTAAAGGCGCACCAAAGCTTTCTCTCTCCTGCAATAAATTAATAAAATAGACGATTAAATTTCTATTTTTTTTTTTTTTTGCAAAGAGAAGAAAATGATAAGGTTTTTTAAAACAAATTATACATTTATAAGTGATTCTCTCTCGACAAGTCTTTGTTTAAATCCAGAATAACGATTTGAACCAATTGTATTACTTTCGCCACCACCATCCATATCTTCAACGATTTCCCATATTCTTAAATAATCGCCAGTTGTCGCCAAAAGATCATTTAAACCACCCTAAATATTAATTAATATATTGGTTTTAACAATTACTACCACACCAAAAATAAATTCCACAAGAAATAAGAAACTACATTCATCAATAAACCTTATATGGTTCCCATAATACTTTTGTGATGGGATAGTGATAATCTGTTTCAGCTATTTTAACAAAATCAGAATTTGAATATTGACGATGATAATAAGAATCATCATGTGCAAGTTCTGCAAGTGTAATGATTTGAAGCTGATTTTTTAATTCCCAAATTATAAGCATAAATTAATTAATTAGGATGAAAATAGATAAATTGGAGTACCACAATCATCATTACAGTCATCATCAGCACTAACCTTATTAGGGTAACCTTCGATAAGGCTTCCTAAAGCCAATTGAAAAGCCTTTTCTCCT
Organism: Entrophospora sp. SA101; assembly: GCA_958430865.1. NCBI lineage: Eukaryota > Fungi > Glomeromycota > Glomeromycetes > Entrophosporales > Entrophosporaceae > Entrophospora > Entrophospora sp. SA101. The sequence continues at coordinate 30,258 of CAUDNR010004217.1, read as the reverse complement.
GGTTTATTTGACCAATCTAATCCATAGACTGTCCAAGGTGCTTTATATTCATACATTTCCTTTTTTTTGAAAATTCTTTTTGCTTCAGGATGTGTTGATAATGATGAAGACGATGATGATATTACCCTGGAATTTACATCATCAGAATTATTATTACTATTATGTGTTAAAGAAGAAGAGGATTGATGTTGTGGTAATGGTAATTGTTGTTGTATTGGAGCAATATGAGGTGGTGGAGGCAATGGAGGTGGATAAGAGTAAAGGTGAGGTAAGTATGGTGGTGGTTGTGATGGTTGTATCGATTGTATCGGCTGAGATGATAAGTGTGGCGGCGGTGGTTGGGGATAATAAGAAGCATTTGTTGATGTTAGTGGAGGCGATTGTTGTAATGGTGGTTGATGCTGTTGTTGATGCCGTTGTTGTTGTTGATCAGGATAGAATACATTATTTTTTTTTGGATGATTATTCCTCACTAATTGGGGGTTTTATATTAAATTTTCTAGTGAATTTAATAATAAAATTTTCAAAAGTTTTCTTTTTAAAAAAAAAAAAAATAAAGATAAATAAAATTTTTAATTTACTTTTTTTAATATTGTAAATTTTAATATGCGTTGATTTTCCCTTGAATCAATTTAGTGGTTTGTTTTATTTCACAACTTTATATAATGGAATTTTTTTTTTAAAATATTTTTTCAGTGAAAATTCATTTTACATATTGTCGATCATAAATATTTACACAAAAATAAATTCGTGATCTTCATAAATACTAACCTTTAACGTATTGAGAAGTTAAACTAAAAACGAGTTTCCAATATAAACTGGTATTAATATTAGAGATTATCAATTTTTAAGTGATAATTGATATGAATGAATAAATAAATAATTGAAAGCCGTACTACGTTAATAATATAATAATAATAATACTATTATATCACTTATTTATATTGAAGATTAATGTCATGATAGAGATTGATTTTCACAATCGATCGCCAATAATAATAGTAATCTTTATTTAAATAGTGTCTAGAAGTAAAAACGTTCCAATGCAGATCTGTGTTTAATTATTTATGGTAAATTGATCCACAAAGACTGTGCCGTATTAGTATAAACAGGGGAAATTAAAATAGATAAAACCTTTAAATATAAAGACTTGGAACAGTTTGTTATCATATTACAACGCTTGATCGCAGCATCAGAAACAGTCTTTCGTAAAGAAATTTGGACAATAAATGGTATTGAATTATTATTTGAGTTAGTTTTAAAACTAATCAAATTTTTTTCGATTAATCGATCGTTAGTATTAGTATTAGTATTAATATCGAGTCACGTTAATGATGTCATAAATAAGTTTATTGAATCATATAGGAAAGGCCAAATCGTAAAATTTTTTTTTCGAAAATTTGAATTTTTGATTATTGGGCAAACCAACACCTAATCTGGAAAAACCATCATATCTCAAAGGCCTTTCTGATGATAAATGCATAATGAAATGAAATCAAAAAATCTTTGGATAAGCACGAAATTACTTGGTTTGACGGTATCCTTTAGAAAAAAAATGGGATCCAACAGACGAATTTATGCATTAATCAATTTGATGAAGCTCTGTATAACAGAAACAACATTCCAACCATTGTTCAAAAATCTTTCTTCGTGGGAGATTTGACTATGTTAAAATGAAGCACGCGGCATTGTGCAACACATACCATTTGTTATTTGTGTTTTTACCAATTTGCATTACTATAAATAGTTCGATCCGTTTAGAATCACTGATTAATTATAAATCCGACTGTTATCATTATGAACAAACACGCAATTGACATGATAATATATATTTGAACAAATTATTTCGCATGTACAATAATGTGTTGGATAGTGGTTGATAAGTAAATTTCGAATATTGATAATCTTGTTTGCTGATAATATATATTAGTTAGGATTGAATTGACAACTCCGCGTACAAAAAACCATAAAGTGTCGAATTTTTTAGATGACCGGCAAATAACGATCAAATTATATATTAAAAAACAAAGCACGAGTATATCTTGTGTAATCAACCAGTAAGTGTAATAGATAATAGAAAAATGCATTGTTTATATAATACACTTTTTTATATCTTGTATTTTTTTTTTCTAGATGGTTATATTAATGTCAAATATCTGGTTCTATCTACTCTACATATACTATTTGTTCTACCTATTCTTCGTTGAAGTTATATCAAATTTTCTTTCTTTATTTTCTTTTGAAAAAATAAGAAATATAATAACAAAGATGCTGGCTATATCGGTAATTATATCCATAATATTGTTTTATTACTTTAATTAAAATCATAATATTATCAATTTCAGTATATGATACGCCAACATTTTACTTTCTCGAAAAAATTACGAAAAAAGAAGTCCCCAAGGGTGCAATCAAATCTCTTTTAAAAATTGAGTATATTATTGCTTATTGATATTTTGAAATATTTATAATTGTTATTCTTTTTCTTTCTATTTACTCACAGTAAAAGCCTTGAAAGGTGTAAAAGTTTATTTGTATTTTCCTACTTTCTATCAAGCATTGTACATCCTTAACATTAATGTCAAAGACTTTGGTATTTTCTGAATATATAATTGTATTATTTTTTTTTTAATTGCAAGATACATAGTATTAGAAAACACAAGAAAAAAATCAAAATGGAAATATATTTGCAATAATAATAAAATGTTAAATTACGAAAACTTAACCGCATGCACTATGTTAATTATTTTTATATAGGAATAGTTCTATATACCACTTAAATATTAAGAAAAAACCAAGGTAACAAATAGAACCTCTAAAATTTTTGGTAATATGAATGTTCACTTTATCTGGTTTTGTTGCAACATGTCCCAAATTATCAAAAAATCTCATGATTAACAACTATCAACTTTAATTTTTTTGGTAATGTTTGATTTAAAACTACTAAAATTTTATTTTTTCCACAGAATACATATATAGAATATTTTTTAAATTCGATACTTTCTAATTTAACACAATTGTTGACTACTTCCATTAACTCCATGTGTACTTTATTTATCCTTATAAATAATTGATAAATCTACTGATTTTTACAACATTATGCAATTGATTGAAATAGCTTTCCCAAAGGTTCATTATCATTTGGAATCGCACAAAGATTAGATATTTAAAAAAATTTTCCATTGATGATGTTGATGAAATCAGACAATCCTGAAAATACTGATAGAAATGTTGACTGTAAATATATAATAACTTCACAGATTCAATATGTGGCAGTGAAATATTTTATTCTGATACCAGTGACATGTGATAGTATATTATCTATATCATATACTCATTTGCTTGAATAATAAATTATTGATTGTGAATGCGAGAGTATTAATTATCTGATAAAACTTGATTATTGCTCTATTTGATTTTGTGCTTTTAATTGTTGGATTAGACTATTTTCAAATTTATTGTTGTATTTATTTCTAATTATTGAATAAATTTACAAATATCTGCTAATTTATCGATAAGTTCAAACTATGGAATTATAACAAACTAATTTACTCAAGTTCTGAAAACTATTATTAAATCTATTATAATTGTTTATACAATAATAATCTATTCAAACCTCTGAATAATCTAAAATAAAATTTACTAATCTATTTTTTAAAATATTTAACCAGAAGCTCTTATCAACATTTGAAAACCAAGACTATTGATAATAATGCAAAATCGAGCATAATTATAATGGTGGTTCTCCAATAGGTCAAAAGTTAATTCAACGCTAAGAAATCATTATCTTCTCCAATAAATGCGAGAATATAACATTTATAATCATCTTTCAATGTTCCACTTAAAAGCCCAAGTGGTAAAATTATCACTTTTTTTTTTTTTGTAAAGAAAAAAATTGATTTTGTTTGTTGCCAATTAAAAAATTAAAGTCAAATGATATAACAAATGATGTCAATTCGAATAATAAACGAATGATGATAATTCGAATAATAACAATAAACGAATACGAATGATGTCAATTCGAATGATAAATAAATGATGTCAATTCGAATAATAATAATAAACGAATGATGATGATTCGATAATAATGATAAACGAATGATGTCAATTCGAATGATAAACAATAATAAACGAATGATAACAATTCAAATAATAAACAAATGATAGCAATTCAAATAATAACGTTAAATGAATGCTGATAATTCAAATAATAAATGAATGATAGCAATTCAAATAATAAATAATAAACAATAAACGAATGCTAATAATTCAAACAATAAACGAATGATAACAATTCGAATAATAAATGAATGATAGAAATTTGAATAAACGAATAATAATAATTTGAACAATAATAAACGAATGATCACAATTCAAATAAAACAAATAATTCGAAATAAAATGAACAGTTTAAAATAAAATAAATCGAATAATTTGAATAAATCGAATAAAACAAATAATTCGAATAGTTTGGATAAATGATTAAATGATAAACGAATTATGATTTTTGAATTATAAACAAATGGTGACAAATGATGATAATTTAAATAATAATAATTCACACAAAAAAAATGATTGGGATGCAGAGTACTAAAGTTAAATGTCAAAAATGTGTCATTGATGATGTCATGATTAAATGATATCTGATGAAATGTTTTTATCATAATTAATTAAAAATAAAATTTATCTTCCTTGAAAATATTATTAGACAGAAAAATATGGCAATGTGACTCTGAATACATTTGTATGGCACCAATTCCATTCAATTCATTAATGGCATAGAAGACTTTGACAAACCTTTCTTTGAAGTCAATACAGCTTTAACAGGTTAAGTTTCTGGATTATTTTTGCAGGAAAATCAATTAATTAGCTGAATAGACCCTGAACTAGAGATAAATCTGTTTTTGACTGATTTAATTGAAAAATTTATCAGATCAACTCACTTATTTAACTTGTCAAACAATTATACTATTGATCCAGAATTAAAAGAGCACAACAATCATGATTGTTATCCTACTCTAAGCCTAGAACCATCGTCATCAAATCCATCATCTTTAAATACTGTTGGTTCTCAAACTCGTACTAAAAAATAATAATTTATGAAGAGGAACTAAAAAAATGAGTATTTCTTTAAATGAAACCTCATCAAAAGCTCAAGATGCTCAAAATCTTAATGATGAATCTAACTCATCACAGCAAGGATTACTTGCTCTCACCACTCTTCTCATCACTTTCAATGTCTGGTTACTAGGTATCGGGGCAAAAGTATCATCAATTCCATTGCACCTAGCCTCCTCATCATGATATGTTTTCAGTATTTGTCAGATTTGTGATATATTTCACAAATCCTGTGGACATCACATATTGAAAGTTATATATGTGACCATTCCATATCAGGGATAACCATCCTGTCTTCTTGCTTTACACAATAATAGGCATTGGGTTAGCAATAGGTTTTGTCAGATAGCAGCTGAGGGAACCCTTTGTAACATAATTCTCCATTTGATGGTTACAATGGTGTAATCTGATACTTCATGACCAAATTATACAATGTTTTTTCCATTATAGAATGTCTGCATGGATTGCATTAAGTGAGATGTTTCTTTTTTCCATGCAGGTAAGCTGTGCATGTGGATCATATTTGAAGAAATGCCCTAATTCACTTGTTCTGGCATATTTTGGTAGTGCAGGTAGATGTGTAATGGGTGGTTGCTTGGGATGGTGTTGCCACTTCATTAGGGATGGGGCGGTTCCATTAAGGAACCGCCGCTCTGTTGGCCGATCTTCCCTTTTAAGGAAAGATCATCGAATATATCACATGAAATTTTTCTTGACAATTTTTTATTAAACAAATATAATTAATAAAACAATAAACAAACGAATAAACAAATGAATAGACAAATGAATAAATAAAAGAAACTAAAATATAAAGCATTAAAGAAGAGAAAAATAACGATAAGTATATCTTTAATATATATATATACAAAAAAAAGAAAAAATTTTATGCATTCTATTCTCCTATTTTATTTACTATCCAGCTTTTCATACACAAACAGGCTCTTGCAGTTTCTGGCAACAAGCGATTCCGTGTTCTGCTAATTGTGTTTCCAGCAACAGAGAAAGCCTGCTCTGATGGAACACTTGTTGCTTGAATGGCAAGATAATCTCTCGCCATATTACTTACATTTGGGTACTCTTTGGCATGTGCCTGCCACCATAAGAGAGGATCTGTATCTTCATCTCTCTGCAATCCAAGATAACGATCTAACTCTGATACTGAAGATGTTGAGGGAGTTACAGATGAAGTTTGTGGAGTGCCGGTGCCTTGACAAAGTTGTATGAAATATTGGCAACTTGTATTCATAGATGTTGATGTTCTTCTCATAGGAGATGATATATTAGAAAAATTCTCCTGGTAAGTTTCAAAAATTGTTTTAATATGTGCACGAGCATTTTGACTTGCATCTACTGAAAAGGCAGAAAGCTTAGTTCGGGGGTCTAAGATTGCTGAGGCAATTGAAGAGTGATCCATAATTTCCCAATATTCTCCAATTTTCTGGGATATTGAGGCAGCCATTTCGGATTGCGTGAACCCATCTTCTCCAATTTTTTCTTCTAGATACTTTTGGATGTATTTAAAAACAAATCGAGTATCACCCATGGTTGGATAAGATGATGCCGAAAGATGTTTTGTGGCTTTTTCTAGAGGTTCAAGAAGCAGGAGAGTATCCTATAGAACATGATAAATTATTAATTATTGATTATGAAGCATTTTTTTTTTTAGTAAAGATTATCTACCTTAATTGCAATTAAATCATTATCATTAGTGTTAAGAACACTGACATCTTCATTATCAGCAGCAAGTAAGGTCAGTGCTGGTTGAAGTTCTTCCCAACATTGTAACATGTAATATGTTGAGTTCCAGCGGGTTTCTACATCCAAAATGGGTTTATGATAGGTTATCCCCTTTATATTGCAGAAAGTGCGAAGTTCATCACAAAGTAAAGTTGAATTTTTAATTTTGATCATTAATTCACGTATTTTATAAACTGAGTTACTAACTAATTGTAACTCTTGTTTCACACCTAAGTTCAACACATGTGCTGCACAACGATAATGTGAAAAATTCATTAATGAGAGTTCAGTGTTAAGGGCATTTGCAATTTCTCTTCCACATACAACCATTGAAGATCCATTGTCAGTAGTTAATGCAATTATTTTATTAGAGATGTTGAATTCATCTAAAACGTGTACAATTTCTTGTGCAATGTTTTTTCCGGTATGTCTATTAGTAAAAGGAATGATGTCAAGGAGAAAGCTACAGAGATGCCAGTTTGAATTATATAATGTATAGTAATTCCTAGATAAGCTTCCCGGTTCATAGAAGTCCACATGTCAGCTGTCAATGAACACCGCCCCTCAATTTGATCAAGATCATTAATGATTTTGATCCTTCTGGCATTGAATGCATTGATTATAAGGTCTTTTATTTGATGCCTTTCAGGAACAATATAACGAGGACAGAAGTAATGAATGAATTTTCTGAAATAAACGTTGTCAACAACAGTAAATGGCTGGAGGTCACAAATTATCCATTGAGCAAGATATTTAGTATGTTCATTTTGTTCCTGCCGATTAAAAGGATCCATTCTGGTCATGGTACTCTGTTTCTTGGGAGGTGCATATAATTGATGTAGCTTGAGATGTTTACGAAGGGTTGTCACACTTGTTGTTAATTCATACTTTGCTTCACATGTTTTACAAACATTATGTTCAGGTGCAAAGGATGGCCGTTTATAAAAATATTTCCACACAGTGCTTTCTTTTGATGAGGTAGAAGCATCTGATGTTTCCGACTGCACATCAATAAAGACACGACTAATTGTTTCATCAGGGTTGATGTAAAAATTCTCTTGGTGGAAGTTGCCTATTTCTTGATCATCAAAGATTTCTTGTATTTGTTCATCCATTTTTTTTAAAAAGGTATAAATTTTTATGTTTATTGATTTTATTATGTTAATATTAATTATAAATATTAAAACAAAGGTGAGAAAACTTCTGAGTTGATTTGGATGCCAGCCTTTTTATAATAGTTGACGATTACTTTATTTTCGCGACACATTGCTAAATTCAATTACTTTATTTTCGCGACACATTGCTAAATTCAATTACTTTATTTTCGCGACACATTGCTAAATTCAATTATTTTATTTTTCGCGACACATTGCTAAATTCAATTACTTTATCTCCGCGACACATTGCTAAATTCAATTATTTTATTTTCGCGACACATTGCTAAATTCAATTACTTTATCTCCGTGACACATTGCTAAATTCAATTATTTTATTTTCGCGATACATTGCTAAATTCAATTACTTTATCTCCGTGACACATTGCTAAATTCAATTATTTTATTTTCGCGATACATTCATTGCTAAATTCGATTACTTTATCTCCGCGACACATTGCTAGATTCAATTATTTTATTTTCGCGACACATTGCTAAATTCAATTATTTTATTTTCGCGACACATTCATTGCTAAATTCGACCGCTTTATTTTTGCGACACATTGCTAGATTTAATTACTCTATCTTTACGGCACATTGCTAAATTCAATTATTTTATTTTCGCGACACATTGCTAAATTCAATTACTTTATTTTCGCGACACATTGCTAGATTCAATTACTCTATCTTTATGACACATTGCTAAATTCAATTATTTTATTTTTGCAGCACATTCATTGCTAAATTCGATTACTTTATCTCCGTGACACATTGCTAAATTCAATTATTTTATTTTCGCGATACATTCATTGCCAAATTCGATTACTTTATCTCCGCGACACATTGCTAGATTCAATTGCTCTATCTTTACGACACATTGCTAAATTCAATTATTTTATTTTCGCGACACATTGCTAAATTCAATTAAAATTTTTTTATAACACATTATTATTACTATTTATTTTGCGACAAATTACTAAATTTATTATATATATTTATGTGATACAATTTCCTTTAAAAGTAGTGAACTCGCTATTAAATGACAAATGATTTTTATTCTAACATCTCAAATTTCCAAACACAATAAATAATAGTGATATCTTTATTATTGTTTTTGGAAAATTCTATTTTAAAAAAAAATACATCATTTTTAATGTATATATATATATATGTAAACTCAATAAGTCGGCCAAAATTTTCACCCCATTTTCACCCCATTTTCTTAATATTTAAGTAATTAATTTGATAAGTCGGTCATATGAGCTCACCTCCCACATGACTGATTGAGTTTTACATATTAATATGTATATGAAATATACGCCAAGCTTAATTGTCACTCCAAAAAAATGTGTTATTCATCACCTTTTTATAGCAAAATATCTATTCGTCGCCCGAAGTTTTGTATTTTTTTTTTCTGTGAAACATTTTGATTTTTGTGTAATGGAGAGCGGCTCCAAGAACCGCTCCACCTATTGGAGCGGCTCCACAAGAGCCGAACGGAGCGGAGCGGAACCGCCCCATCCCTACACTTCATGGAAGTGGGTCCATTTGTCTTTGGCCACCATCAAGTCATAGAAGATCTGAGAAGGCCTTACACACTTATTTCTTTTTAAAAAGGGGGACAAATTCGAAGGCAAAGTTGTGGTTTTTGATGGATGTTTGCATTTTTTATGGCCAGTATCTGGTTCTAATTTTGAAAATTTCTTCTTTTCTCAAGCATCAATGTGGCTAGTACCAATACAAAAAGAACCTAGCTATCTATTGAGGGTAGCATTTTTTAATGTCCCTTCCTATTGGGGGAAACATCAAAGCTTCCAAATCAGGGTTTCCAAATAAGATCAGAAGTTTGACATTGTTTGATTCAACAAAACCCACAGTCAGTATACTGTAGTTTGTGTCAGTTGGCTTGTTACTTGATAATTTAGGTATAATTTTTATTATATTTAAATTATTCAGATACATGTATTAATTTTATATATATTATATGATATATTGGTAAGTACATCACTTCAATTTGTTAATGCTATAAAAAAATGAAATCATTGATTTGAAAAGGTAAGAGACAAACAATACTGCAATTATGTATGTATTATAACAATGATTATTAAAATTACATTATTTTTTTGTCAAATTATTATTTTTTATTTAGAGTGCATATTTGACATCCAAATTACAAAATGAAAAAAAAAAAATCCAAAGAAGTTACTATATAATATCATTACTCAAGACATTTAAACTATAGTAGCCAGATAAATAAAAATAAATAAATAAATAAATAATACATAATAAGTGACAGGATTTAACTTATTCAAATAAGTCATCTGGTATAGCTAAATCAATTTGTTTAGAATCTATAAAATATTTATCACAAGAGTGGATATTAATAAATATTGTTAATTTAATAAAAACGAAAATAGTCAATAATTGAATGTTAATAATTACCATTATTATTACCAATAATTACTACTTTATTGGAATTCACAGGTTGAGGAAGGTTTGTAAAATTCAATAATCTACTAGTATAAACAGCATTTGGATGAATTACTGTAGTAATTGTTGAAGGATCAAATTTTATTTCATCCATTTTCTTAAACTCTTTTTCAATTGATTCATATTCATCACCTAACATATAATGTTGAAGTGAATTATTCCAAAAATCAATAATCTCAAAAATTTCTTTAGCAGTTGGACGTTTATCTAGATTAGCATCCATGCATTTGAATGCTAGTTCAATATAGAATTTTGGTGTATTGTTTGAAAATCCAGGTCTTGCACCTTTACATATATTCATTGCAAGATATTCATCATGTGCCAAATTATTAAATGGTTGTTGACCAGTTGATACTACAGACATCAGAACTCCAAAACTGTATACATCTGATACCATTGTATATGGTTTTTCCTTTAAAGCTTCTGGTGTAATATATGATAGTACTCCAAATATACCATTCTTGATGATGTTTGACTAGCTGGGTATGATAATCCTAAATCTGTAATATATGAATCCCGTTGGTTTCTTTGAAGAATATTACCACTATGAATAATTTCTTTTTCATGAATATCTTTTAATTCGCATTTATCAACAGGGAGTTTTTTTTATTAGATACATATAAGATCGACAGGGCTAAGATAACAAGTAAATTTCTTATTTTTCAAAATGGCGACTACACCAAAAATTTCAAACATACATATTAAAACAAAAAAAATCTATTATTTTATGTGGTGTTATCTCATTATGACTCATTCTCAACAAAGCAGTAAGCCCTTCTTCAATATGGACGTTCACATAATTTATAAACGAGCACTTATGTCATAGTGTATGCTAAGAGAGTAGTTTTATTTAGAAAAAATTTATAGAAAAACATGTAAATAAACAAGGAAATTTTGCGAATTAAAACAATTATTGGGAAATTAACCAAACATAAAGTTCATAGAATCAATTTGTTGACAATATCTTTCCAATGAAAAATTGTATATATATAAATGACCTCACGAAATTCTTTAAGTTTTTTCTTTTTAACAAGATAAGAAAAATCTTTTATTTTAGAGCTGTGCTCATATCAATTTATAAAAAATCTCTATAAATTTTTTTTTTCAATTAAATTATAAAACTTACAATATAAATTTTAATTATCATTATTAACGAGATAAATAATAGGTGTCATTTAATTTCGTCACGCGTAATCGATTTCGTCACGCGTAATCGATTTCGTCACCCGTAATTGATTTCGTCACTCGTAATTGATTTCGTCACCCGTAATTGATTTCGTCACCCGTAATTAATTTCGTAATTACGTATTACGTATTACGTTTTTGGCAAAATAATTACCATCGCATGTATAGTTCTGCCGCAAGCTTCGCGCACCTTGGTTGATTTCGTTGTGGTCAAGGTAACTACCGAGGAAGGATGCGTCTGAAACCTGGTCAGGTCGTGGTTCAGAGCTCGGTTCGACAAAATCGGAAATCGCGTAATGCCTCATCTCGTGGTTCATCTTCTCTACGTTAACGTTTTGACAGTTGGTGATTTGTTTTCGTTTTTGTGTTTTTTTTTTTAAAAAAAAATTGATTTGCCTAACGGTTGTATTATCCGTAGTTGGATATTTTGTTTTACTTTATTTTTTTTTTAATTCGTTAATTAATTTTTACAAGAGGGAAAAAAAACACATTGACATCAATAAAGACACATCAGCATCTTATATACAGACGGAGGTTCAACTTTATTTATTATTATTATTACAAAGCGAAAAGGTCAGTTAACACAAACAAATGAAAGTTCAACCTTGATGCGAAGCAAAAGTAAAAAAAAACAGGTCAGCTAAAAATAAAAAATGAATAAACTAAACGAAAAAGGTAAAAAATAATATAAACAAACGGATATACGGATCAAAAGCTAAAAATAAAAAAAATAAAAAACGAATTGGCTAAATACTAAACGAAAAAGGCAAAAAGCATTTGCAGGTTTGTCGAAAAAAGAAAACTAAAAATAGAAAATGAATCAGCTAAACGAAAAAGGTAAATGCATTTTAATTTCAGCTTATCGAAGGAAAAATTATTTTTTTTTTCTGCTGGACATCGCTGATTTGAGCTTTCTAGCTCTTGAGTTGTTGATAGTGATCTCTTCAGGTTCAGGTTCAGGTTCAGGTTCAGGTTCAGGTTCAGGTTCAGGTTCAGGTTCAGGTTCAGGTTCAGGTTCAGGTTCAAGTTCAGGTTCAAGTTCAGGTTCAGGTTCAGGCTCAGTTTGGGTTCCGCTACTACCTCTCAGCACCTCAGTAGAAACCCTTTCTTCAGGATGCTCCACAACAGTCTCCTCTTCGATGTTGATTGGTGTTCTTTGGTTGTGTTCCCTTGTTTTAGCAGACCTTTTGCTGCTGCTGCCTTGACACCTGCTCTCATAATTCATCAGATCTTGGTTGCGCCTCTTCCTATTATCAGATCCTGGTTCTGATGATGATGCATTGTTCGTTTTTGTTGCTGGGTACACATTGTTCCATTCAATATCTGACGTAATTATCTGCACCATGTTCTTCCCTCCATAGAGTTTGCCGCTGACGGAGAAGACCGCTGTAGATTCAATTGCTTTTGCGACGTTAGCATATCTGGAGTTGCCGGAATTGTAGGAACACGCAACCTCAGCGATCGAGTAATTGGAGGTCACAGGATTGTAAGTCCTTCGTCCCAAGGTAAAGTAGGAGGTGGCATCTTTGTTGATCTCTGAGGACTTGCACAGAGCCGAATAATTGCCAAAGGGCGGACAAGATGGAAGATCATAGATTGATGGGAGCTCCTCAATTGTTTTCAAATTCAGCAACACTGCTTGAATGACTGTGACCTTTTTTTTATTTATCACATTTCAGCTAGTAAGCAAGTGGTCTAAGAACCAAAAAGGAAAAACGTCATCAAAAAAAAAAAACAATCAGTCAGCACTCACGTCAAATCGAGAGTTCTCCAAGACGAACCTTCCCGTAACCAACATTATTGTGTTTGGTTCGATCATTTGGATCATGTGCTGGTTTTCGATCGAGGTAAATGCCTTGTAGTTGTAGTCAACGAATTCATCATCGTCGCACCTGTAGGTTGCGACACCAGCCAAAGCAGAGGTTCCGGAAACTGTCTTGATGAAAGAGATAGTAGTGAAGACGGATGTCATTTTTTTTGAAAAGAGAGTTGCTGAATTGATTGAAAAAAGAATCTTGTTTGATCAATAAATACAAACAGTTTATATATCAATCAAAAAAACAACTAACACGCTTAAAGGGAAGAAGGATCACAATCAAAAAAAATGATTAATTCGCGAATGGAATGAAAACTTTGCAACGGCACATTCATTCATTGACCAATTGTGATTTTTATTACGCGATGACCGTATTTACTTAATCATACACTTTAGTACTAGCATAATTTTTGTTTGTTGGTATATACAGTACCTAGACAAAAGAATCGGAATGCACGTTTTTGTTAATTACGCAGAAACATACATAATAACCACATATTAA